>PVKC010001868.1:10556-47205 GCA_004027635.1 Crocidura indochinensis
CTTTCTTTCTTTCTTTCTTTCTTTCTTTCTTTCTTTCTTTCTTTCTTTCTTTCTTTCTTTCTTTCTTTCTTTCTTTCTTTCTTTCTTTCTTTCTTTCTTTCTTTCTTTCTTTCTTTCTTTCTTTCTTTCTTTCTTTCTTTCTTTCTTTCTTTCTTTCTTTCTTTCTTTCTTTCTTTCTTTCTTTCTTTCTTTCCTTTTTCCTGTCTTTTTTCTTGTGCAAAGCAAATCAAGATTAAATGGCAAGGATCAATAAATTAGTTCTGCATGTGATTAACTAAAAAACAATTTGCATGGGCAATAGTAATTAAAAGTCATAGACTTAACCAAATAGTTCTGAAATTAGGCTGAAAAAATAGGAAGGAACAGGAATATGGTAAAGAAGAAGAAATCTCTTATTTTTATAAACTATTATTGGCATGAGAATATTTTAAAAAATTAAATGAATTTTACTTACTATCTAATATGTTTCTAGGATTCTTCCTTTAGTTAATTTTTGGTTGTGTTTACATGAAATGCCAAATCTTATATCTTAACATCAAAACAATTAAAAAATAGCCTGCCACTAAAAGAGCACTGATATAAGTATGACTCTGAGGGTATACACTATTAAATATACATCAAACCAAATGTGCTTTATATCAACTTTAGAGAAAATGAAAGAGACCTTGAAAAGATAAACTTTATTTAATATCATTGTCCTAACATATACATTAGGAGATTTTGAATTCTAGACAAAAATCAATTTTTCCCTTCTAGAAGTGCTTGCAGTGCTGCTGCTGCTGAGAATAAATAAGAGCAACCTGTAGATATGACTACTTTAGGCAATGATGTAAAGCACAGTTCCTTAGTCAGTTAACTAATATTAAATTTCTTTCTATAACTGATGATGCTATTTTCTGTTACATTTAACTTATACAACTTGCCTTAATATTGTAGATTGAGAACAGATCTATTACATGTTATTAAAATAGACCTTATCAAAAAATTTTTGGTGTTACAAAACACTTAAAGGGATCTTCTAAAATGTTTGGTAGATAATATAGCACTTTTGTTCTCTTTGGGAGATACTTAACAAGGAATATTTCATAAGATAATAGTCTCTATGTAGATGATATGTGTGAATTATCCAGAACAAAAATGCTGCTGAAAGCACTACTATAAAATCTTACAGTATAGTTCTTTAAAATTTATGATCTAAAGTGGATATAAGTAGCCTTTGAGAAAAAAATTTGAAAAGCAATACCATTGAATATGGAAAAATAGACATTTAAAATATAAATTTTATATCTCACAAATATTACTAATTCTCACTGAAAGCTTTTTGGCAAATCAAGCATTTTCAAGTTGAGTGAGTAAAAACCTGTAGTACTGACAGAAAAAGGAGGGAGAGGGACCCGGGAGATAGCATGGAGGTAAGGTGTTTGCCTTTCATGCAAAAGGTCATCAGTTTGAATCCCGGTGCCCCATATGGTCCCCTGTGCCTGCCAGGAGCAATTTCTGAGCATGGAGCCAGGAGTAATCCCTGAGCACTGCCGGGTGTGACCCAAAAACCAAAAAAAAAAAAGGAAAGAAAAAGGAGGGAGAAGTTCGATCTCCTGTCACTGATTAGAGGAAACTGCAAAACAAACAAGGGGAGTTCCAGGAATTTGGAAAAGTCTGTGATAGAGGATATCAATGATAATCTGAAAAGAAAAAGACAGACTTGAGTTTTAGGAGTTGGTTGTGAACACTGGACTCGGAACTTTTAAATTTGATAGGCATTGTGTAGTAGACAATACAACTTTCCATCCTTCAACAGAGTGTCAGGCTATATTTTCTTAAGCCAGTAGAATTAAGTTACAATGTAATTGTGTGTGGGTGACTACTGTATATATGTGGGAGAATGTTCTGTTTGTTTCTTGTGGGATTTGTTGTTGATGATGATGATGATGATGAAGTTTTGCAATTCATATACCAAAATCATTTGTTTGCTTAATTTTTTTCTTCTTGGTACATACCTGGGGAAGTGTTCAGAGCTTAATCTTGGCTGTCCCTTTAGGTAAGAAGGGCTTCAGATACTCTGTAGTACCTGGGATCAAATTCATGTCTATCCTGTTCAAAGCAAGTGCCCTACTTGCTGTACTACTGCTTTGGTACAATAAAAAAATTAATATAGGCAACACACAGCACTCAAGATACCATAAAACACCTTTACAGTGAATGGACAAATGCACATTTTAAGGCAAGAATCTGTGGCTAGAGAAGAGTGCCCAAAATATCTTGGTTGAAATCTATTTTTCTTACATATTTGCAACCATCAAATCCTGCAGTATGCTGTAAAATGACTATTTGGAAAAGTATAAAGATATGACATCTATATATTTAAAGGAAATCCAGGTAATTATATCATTAATGTAATCAATATAGTTATAATTTTAAATTTTTACTTATTTATGAATAATTATTCCACAAGACATATGTTTTTTATCTTTTACAGTTATAAGTATAACACATATAAACATATCTTGGAGGGATAATTATTAAGTGCCTTATCAATTCACTCTGTGATCAGCTTAATTCTGTAACTCCATTAAATTCCTTCTAATTCTTATACTCCTCTAGAACATTAGAATTATTTCTAAAACAGCAAAGACAATAGTTCCAAACCAGAGATGAGCAAGCTATAAAATATTTGTGCACTGTAATTCACCATCCAAAAATTTTCCTTCACTATGGTGAAATCAAGAACTTTGCACTTTATAAGAACTTTGCTAGGCTCACAAAATGTTGAGACAATGTCTTCTGCAGATATAAAATTTAGTGAAATAATTCCTTTCTTCTGATAAGCAATCAGGCCCATGCTAGAGTACTGATCTATTGAGTAAAGAATATACTTATTGATTTAGATGTAGTGGACTTTTAATTTGTGTGTGTGTGTGTGTGTTTGTGTGTGTAGAAACAAAAATTCTAATGAATGTACCAATTAATTGAGGATTAAACATTTGTAATATCTTAATTTATATATGTTCTGTTTATAAGAAATGTTAATAGCAACTAAAAACTGTCAGTCTTTCTATGTTAATTTGTTTTCTGTGATTAATTTGCATCTGTGACTTTCTCCTCACAGTTTGGACACATTTAAACTTCTATTTTTATATATTTGTTATGTACTATTGTTTGCACATGATATGATCTACTCCTGGCAGTGCTTAGAGCTTGCTCTTAGTTCTTACTTCAGCATTCTTGCAGTGTTTTAAAAAAATATAGAGGACTGGAAATTGAATCTAGGTGAGCTGCACGCAAGGCAACTCCCTACCTGTTGTAATATTACTCCAGTTCCATTTCCTTCATCTTATAAGGTCTTAAGTCAATAAAACCTGTCCTGTTTAAGAATAAAATTAATTTTCAACACTAAGTCTCATTTAATTATGATATAATTAGTAATATGTATGCATGTATGTGCCCCTGTATGTTTGTGCATATTTCTATTTGAAAATAAAGAATGTAATCATAAATTTTTGTAATCTGTGTAATATTTGCAAGGAAATCTTTATCTCTAAGTCACTCTACTTTTATATATATATATATATATATATGTATATATATATATATATTTGGGTTACACCTGGCAGTGCTCAGGGGTTACTCATGGCTCCATGCTCAGAAATTGCTCCTGGCAGGCACGGGGGACCATATTGGGCACCGGGATTTGAACCGATGACCTTACCTCCATGCTATCTCCCGGGCCCCACTCTAGTTTTATATTAAAAAATCAAACAATATCCCAGTATCCCAATTACCAAGATAGATAGTTTGCATTCAATTATTAGATAGTCACTAAACATCTATCATTTTTATTTTGCTTTTATTTATTATTTTTTGTTTGTTTGTTTTGGGGCCACACTCAGTGGTACTCAGGGGTTACTCCTAGTTTTGAACTCAGAAATTGCTCCTGGCAGGCTCAGGGGACAATATGGGATACTGGGAATTGAACCAGGTCTGTCCTGGATTAGCCATGTGTAAGGTAAACACCCTAGCACTGTCCTATCACTCTGGTCCCCATCAATATGTTTTATACCAGTGTATTAAGCATTACTACCAAAATGATAAAAATAAATGAACCTTCTCTCAAGTTGTTAGAAGTCAGTGATTCAGATATTAATCTATAAATAATAGAAGATAAACATCATTGAGGAGTCTAGTAAGACAAAGAATGTTTTACATTGACCAAGAGAATATCAGCAAATGGCTTCTTTAAGACTATTTGCCAGTAGATAATATACATTAGAATGAAGACATGATGAAAACAAAGAATGAAAGGGATAAAGATAAGAAAAGACTCAGAGGAAGAAAGTAAAACAAATGCAACATTGGGAAAAGTGCCTTTTCTGGGATGTATGAGTGATTATGTATAGAGAAGTGATAAAAATAGTTCTTTGTGAAATTTCTATATTCAAATGATGGTCTTGAGACTCCAAAGAGATAGTAAAGCAGGTGGATTGCTCACTTTGCATTTGATTGACCTTGTGTTTAATCCCTGACAACACATATGGCATATGAGTACTACCAGGAGTAATTCCTGACTGCAGAGCCAGGAATTGCCACTGAGTACAGTTAGGTGTGGCCCAAAATGAAAAAAAAAAATAAAAAGAGAAAGATGATTTTGAGAGTATTTCAAAGGAAGACCAACAAAGAAAATACAAATATGTCTAGAATAGAAATAGAAGACTCTGAACTAATGTTTGCAGGTTTGAAAATTCATTCATCTGGACTGTTTTCACACTAGATGTAAAAAGATCAAATATGAAAACATCTACTAAAACTCTACAAAAATATAGTTACCTACCTAATATTCCAATTGGCTGTTGACATGAAACAAGGCAAAACAAAATTATCTATTCTATTGTGATTGTGAATTTGCAAACTGAAGAGGTCTTTACAGAAATTTGCAATCTGAAATACTAGCTTTCAAAAGCAATTATAATTATTATTGTTATTTTGCATTTATATAGCTGTATTTATTTACAGAGGCTTTGCAATTGTGTTTTTATGTGTGCTTTTTATTTGATTTCTTTTTCTGCAGCCGTGTGAAGTGCATCAGGGTTATTGGCCTTATTGTGTAGATTAAACATCTAAGGCAATTAAGATTTGAAGGGAGTTTCAATTTATTTTTGGCTTTGGAAGAACAGTTCACAGGTAATAAGAGGTCCGTTTAAAAATACAAAGCGTAGTTTACTGAAGATAGCAATAAAAGAAAAACAAATATATTTTGCTTCTAGCAAATTAAGATAAGCCCCATTTCACATTAAAAGCATTTTTAAACCCTGAAGCTTCTTTTTCCATTAATCAAGAGAATGTAATTCACCTGTTTAAACCCAAGTCTCTGATGCTAGAAAACTATGCTCAAATTTTAACTCTACAATTTCTTAGCTGTATAATTTAATAAAATGCTTAATCTTCAGTTTTCAATAACAAAGAATACATAATAATATGTTCCTAGTTGTTGCTCTTGTTTGTTTTATGTTTGTTTGTTTTTTGGGCCACACCCATTGACATTCAGGGTTTGCTTTTGACTCTAAGCTCAGAAATCACTACGGGATTGGGGGACCATATGTGATGCTAGGGGACAAGACTAAGGTCTGTCCTAGGTCAGCCGCTGCAAGGCAAACACCCTACTGCTGTGCCACCACTCTGGCCCTGTTCCTAGTTGTTTTCTTATGAATGTTAAGTCATATTTATTTAATATATAACAGATGTGAGAAATATTATAAAGAATGAGTGGTATTTATTATTAGTATAATCATCATTACCATATACTATTCAAAATTCGGTTCTACTTTTCTCGTTGGAATAAAATATTATTTCATTTTATTCTACTAAATAATAAAATGGAATATTATTCTGAATATTTACTGAAAAACCTTTATTCAGTAAATAAGATATTTTGTTCTTCTGTGTTTGGTTTTTAGATCACACTTGATTGTCAGTATGGCTTAATGTAGGTTTTGAGCTCAAGGTTTATAACCTTTATTCAGTAAATATTCAACACAATGGACTGGAGAGACAGTACAAATGTTAAGGTGTTTATCTTTCTTGTGAATGCATCTGTAGCAACAATGTAAATCACTGTTGGGTGGAGAAATAGTACACAGAATAGGAAACTTGCCTTACAAATAGCAAATCTGATTTTACTTTGATTGGATTTCTGACACTTCGTAAGGTCTCTGAAACCACCAGAACTAAACCTTGAGCTCAAAACCTACATTAAGCCATACTGACAATCAAGTGTGATCTAAAAACCAAACACAGAAGCAAGAACAAAATATCTTACACCTCATATGACCTCCCCAGGCATTGCCACAGGAAACTCCTGAGAACTGCACACCTTGACAACCTCCACCAGGAAATCTATCAATCTTTTTGTTTGTTTCTAATCTAGGATTAGATTAGAATCTAATCTCTAGGATTTGCTCATGGCTCTATGCTCTGAAGTTACTCCTGGAAGAACACAGAGGACCCATGCAGTGAACATTATCTAACCTTGGTCTGAACTCTACAAAGGAAGCACATTTACGGGGCTGGAGAGGTGGCGCTAGAGGTAAGGTGTCTGCCTTACAAGCGCTAGCCAAGGAAGGACTGCAGTTCAATCTCCCGGAGTCCATATGGTCCCCCCACGCCAGGGGCAATTTCTGAGTGCTTAGCCAAGTGTAACCCCTGAGCATAAAATGGGTGTGATTCAAAAAAAAAAAAAAGAAGCACCTCTACTCCCTGATCATCAACATAACAATTAAAGATCAACTAACTAGGGTCAAAAAATGCAAAAAATGCAACCCAAATTTCCAGAAGGACATGTCCTTATGCACTGCTGGGAGTATACGCCATAGGGGGAAAAAAGCACAAAACAAAACAAAACTCAAAATAACATGATATCCTTTTATTATAATATTCAAAGTTTCTTAATAATACAAGTAACAATATAAATATTGTGAAAAATTAAAAGGTTAGAACTTCTGTATAATTCAGCATTTTCACTTCTTGTCATCTTATCATTAATCTCCAAAATATTAGAAAATATATATGCATGTTTATAGTGATCGGATCTTTTAAAACAATCAGGTTGTGGAAGCAATCCAAAACTACAGATAAATGGATAAAGATGTTATGATTTACATAAAATAGAATACTACAAAGATAAAAAATTAAATTATTGACAGCATGGATGAAATTCAAAAGTATTTTGGTGATGACAATAAGCCAGAAGCAGGACAAATACAAAGTTATCTCACTTATGTGTGGCATGACAAATTAAATGAAAGTGATGGTGACACAAACCAAGTATAATGAGCAATATCAACTGGTAATAAACTTTGGATCCTGGATAAGAGACCTGAGATGACTAAGTCGGGGGGGGGGGAGAATGAGAAGAAAATGCAGGACCAACTAGAAGTATTCTATATTTCCAATAAAGAACTAATAGTCAACATAGAGACAGGATGGATTAGAAAGCAAGAATGTTCGATTGGAGGAGGTGACATAGGATGGAGTGAATGGTCACTGTACTCAGGGGTCACTTGGCTTCAATACTCATGTTCATTATACCATAAACTTGACTATTTTTGTATAATAAGAAAAATGATATTTAAAGAAAAGAAAGAGCTTTATCAAACACCCCATTTTTTGTAGTGACCTGACACTAGATACAAACTTTATAGTGTCTATTTCACTAAATATGACTTCATCTTTGAAATTATGATAGATTTCACATTTTAAATTAGATGGTCAGAAAGATATGCTATCAAAATTAAATTAATATTACAGCATTAAATCAATGTGTTATACTATTAAGCTGCCAATTTAAATTCCATATATTTTATATATCTTCTTATGTTGGCAGTATTTCTTGGGTAATTGTGCTATAATAATTGAAGAAATTAGTGATAATATTTGCACCTGAACCTATTTTATTTTATTTTGCTGTGACAATTGAGTCCAAATTATATTGACAGGACCTTCATAAATATAATTATGCAAAAAAGTACCATCAAGAATCAATTAATGTTGGATATCATATTTAATTTTATGGATTTCCAAATCTCATATATTTACTCAGAGAATAAGTTAATGACAGTAATAGATATTGTTTTCTTGAATGTTCATATTTATGATTGAAGGGTTAAAATTTTGTGAAAATCTGAAGATTGCTTATGGATCATTAATGCAGTAGAATCATTCATTATAATACTGTATTATCTCTTTGTGGTAGATTTAATTATTAATTGCACTTATTCATTTTAACTAAGATTTACATTGGTACATAGGTAAGTCTTTACTTATGTAAATTGTTGAAAACAAAGAAATGCATGGATAAGAGTACATATTCTTATAACATTATTTTCTTTTAACATGATAACAGCTAAATCTATCATGTATATTTTAAAAAATGAAATGTCCTGTATGAGAACTACATCAAAATGCTGACAAAATAAGAGGTAGTTTTTAATCAGTTTTTAATCTTCATCAAAAGTAAAGATACTATGTGATTAGATTAGTATTGCAGAATTATATGGTCGAGCCTGTAACTTAAATGTGAATAAACTTGAAATAAAAATATTTGCATATCAACTACTTAATGGCATGAAATTCTAAAAATAATGCAATATAAATTTCAAGAAAAATATAAAATATGTAAAAATCCCAAGGTAAAACATCAAATTTTAAAATAGTATAAAAATACTCTATAAACATTGTGTGTTAGTTAATGTAAAGGAAGAAATTTGGGGCTGAAAATTATTAGAAAATTCTAGAAATATTGTAATACTGATATTATTATATAATCATAGTAACATTATTTAAGCCTAAATATTTTGCTTCTTTAAAGTTTTATAACCACTGAGTTACAAAGTTGCTCATGATTGAGTTTCAGGAGTTGAATGCTCAAATAACAATGTCTTCACCATTGTCCACCAAATTGAGTTTTTTTCTCAATATCTTTACTTTCGTTTTTGTTGTTTATTAATATATTTATTTAAACACCACGATTACAAAACATGGTTATAGTTGGGTTGCAGTCATATAAAATACACCCCCATTCCCATCACCAATACCCCATCTCCTTCCTCCCCCACACCCTACTGATCTTTGAGATGGGCATTCTATTTCTATATCACTCACTACTATATTGGGGGGGGTCTACATTTGATGGTTCTCAGGGCTTATTCCTGGCTCTCCCCTAAATGATTATTCCTAGTCAAGCACAAGGGACCATTAAGGGGAATAAAGACAGGTAGGCCACATGCAAATAAGTGCCCTGCCTGCTATACTGTCTGCAGTATATTGATTCTAAATTTTTTAAATACAAAAGAAAATATAATAGGGTATTTTTAAATGCCCCAATATTATGAATATTTTAGCTTAAACCACTAATACTATTATTTTACTTTATGTATCTTTGATTTTCAATTCATAATTTAATATTTAATTTATAATATTAAATAAATGATTCCCACAATTTCATTTGGAAACTTTAAGACTGGAAACATGCTTCACTTCAAATCAGATATTTAAAATAATAATATTTAATTAATAATTTTTAAATAAAATGTGTAAGTATATGATTTAACTATATAGCATATTATAATAACTTAAATTATTATATCATATATATTATTTTATAATATAATAACTTATATTATTATAAGATATCTTATTAGCATACAATTATCTATGCAATGTTATAGAAGTAGATATATTTATTCAGGAGATTAGCACACAACAGGCATAAATAATAATTTTCAATAGCAGATAGTTAAAAGGCAAAAAGTCATTTAAATTCTATTTTTACTGGCTTTCAGTTTAATACTATTTTCTACTTCTAGCCTTTTACTCTTTTCTTCTTTTTCTTTTTGCTCTTGCTTTTGTTTTTGGGCCACGTCCAGTGAAGCTCAGGGGTTATCCCTGGCTGTGCACTCAGAAATCACTTCTGACTTGGGGAACCATATGGGGCGACAGCAGTCTGTCCTAAGTGTGTGCAAGGCAGACACCCTACCACTTTCACCACTACTCTGGCCTCCTTTTACTTTTTTTCTGAACTTATATGATTCATGCAATGTTATATGATTCATCTTGCTTAAATTGTGTCTTTAAATTAAGTGTTTACTTTCGGAAATCGAAGACCTTCAGGTTTCCAATATCTACAAAAGGGGAGAAATAAATGAAAAAAATTTAAAAATATGTAATTCAACTAAGTAAATTATCCTGTTTTCTCTGACATTTAAGTAATTAATATAGAGGCATTTTTTTATTGAATCATAGTTTGTATCATGATTCCAAACTATTTGTTGAAGCTGAAATTAAATATTTTAATATTTGTGCTCAGTTTCTTGTGAACTAAAACTAAAGATCTAGTTCAAATCAGATATCTTTAACAAGAGTAGTTTAATTGTTACCATACAGTCAGTCACTTCTTTTTAAAATTATCCTAACTGTTTGGATAGAACAACTAAAATGTGAATTTAACAACTAGTAACTAGTATATATTAATTAATCTATCTTTAATATTGTTAAGTTCTGGGAAGCAGGGTTAATAATTAAGCCATGTAAATAACAGTTAATCTTCATTACAAGGAAAACAAAGTTTATTATATAAACTTTGGAGAAACACTAAATCATAGTTGCAAAGTGATATGCTTAGATTTGAATAAAGTGGCATATGTAGGTACATTGTCTAATTTGTCAGTGATAAAACAATTACGATTTCGTTGATAGAATAAAATCCATGGTCCTACCCACTTTAAGCAGATTAGGCAAACTAGTGATTTTGTGTAACTTGGGGCCAAAAGAAACAGTCATTTGCAATTTGGGAAACATTGAACTGTGATACACCTCCTAATGAGTAGCTCTTTTCTTACCTTTAATTGATTATTAAAAATAGTATTCTGTCAATAATATTTGTTAAAACAATAGTGAATACTACTACATTATGCAGTGATAACATCAAGCATATATCAAGAGTTATCACATAATATTCCACGGAAAAGAATTCATTGTGTTCCCACAGTAAATTCTCAAAATTACAAAATGTAATTTATTTTAAACTACCAACGTAACAGATAAGAAGTTTATTTATATCCCAGCTTGAAATTTATTCTTACTATGAAAATTATACAAAAACAACTTTTTATGTACTATTTTTCAAATAAGCATATAACTTTTTATTTTTCAAAGTGTTCTTTTATATTTAGTTTCTTACTGTTCACTCATATGATTTAGTTTTTAATGCAAATTAGTGTCATCTTTTTACAATTTTTTACATGTTTGTACAGTGCCATACAATTTGTCTAATGGCAATGACAAAAATAGTAATACTGTTTCCTCATAATGAGTTACATCTCTTTTCTTATTTAGGCAGTTCAAATGTAGTAAAAGAAGCTGAAACAATATTCCTGAATATTTTACTATCATTATGAAATGTTTATAGATTTTTTCCCAATGGCTATAAACCCATTGACAAAATAATAGCCCAATATTTTTTCTTTTCTTTTGAAAGTTAAGAATCAATGCTATAGAAGATTAAATACCCACCTTTTGCTTTATTGTGAGGTACTAATTAAGACTCCAATTTTTTACTGAAAGGCATTGAGAATACAAATTATAAAATATTCAGAAGATAAAGAGAATATACAATACAAAAATATTTTTAAGAATATTGGATAACATTTTTTGTAACAAAAATAAGGGGCCAAGCGGTGGTGCTGGAGGTAAAGGTGCCTGCCTTGCCTAGGCTAGCCTTGGACGAACTGCGGTTCCATCCCCCGGCTCCCATATGGTCCCCCAAGTCAGGAGCGACTTCTGGGCACAGAACCAGGAGTAACCCCTGAGCGTCACTGGGTGTGGTCCCCCCAAAAAAGAATATTGGATAAAATTTATATGTTTATAATATAAAACCCAATAAATGGGAGCCAGAGAGATAGCACAGGTGATAAGGCACCTTGCACATTGGCAAACCCAGTTGGATTTGGAGCACTACACATGATTGCATATGCAACACCAGCAATAATACCTACCTAGAACTGCCTAGAACTAGGGGGTTCTGATTGCTACACATCACACATTATGTATTACAATGCTTGTATAATATTAATGGTTCTAAATATATTCTTCATTCTTTCTATTTTCTTTGGGGGAAGGGCCCCATCCAGTGATGCTCAGGGGTTACTCTGGTTATGTGCTCAGAAATAGCTCCTGGCTTGGGGGATCATATGGGATGCTGGGAGATTGAACCACAGTCTGTCCTAGGCTATACCGGCAGGGCAGATGCCTTACTGCTCCGCACTACTACTCCTGCTCCATTCTTTCTGATATTATTGGAAATATTAGAAAAATAAAATAAATTTATAGTTTTAAAAAATGAAATAAGTTTATAAATTTCTAATATTAGAATAGTTTTTCTAAGTTTATTATTTCTAAAATATTTATTTTAAAACGATTTAAAAATAAAAATATTTTCAAATATTATTAAAATTAATAAATTAATTTTATTATTAGAAAGAATAGAAATCAAAATGTCTTCAAGGAATATAGAGATATTCCAGTGGCTAAGGTGCTTGCCTTGCAAACACCAAACTTTATGCAATCCCTAATACCACAACTATTCCCTTGAACTCCTCTTTGAGTGAGATCTAAGTGCAAAGCTAAAAGTAAAGCTGAACACTATCAGATATACCCTCTGCCAAATAAATAAACAAAAACAATCCACAAGTGTAATTTTCTTGATTATCTGTAATACATATTTGTAATGTCTAATTTTCTTTATATGATGATGTATTGATTTGTTTAATGAACTCTTAACTAGTTAAATAATCTCTTAAACATATAATTTAATTAATAAAAGTAAACTTCCACTTTTATTTCTGTTATATTTTTTATTAATTCACTACAAAAAAGGATAAGTATTTCCAAACTTATAGGAACGCCATGGAAAAAAACAAGATAACTCATGTAAAATTGTACTTAGTCAATATATTTGAAATTTTTTTGATAATATTTTATTTCAACAGCATTCCTCTTCTCACAATATGTTTCCTAGTAATATCCAATATAAGTCTGTTTTAAGTTTTAGTGTTGAATGTTTGTTTAATATTTTCCTTTTAATATCTCTTGCTTTTAAATATTTTTATCATATTTATGAAAATTCCCAATAAATATAAATACAAGACAGTTATCTTGTATCATAAATACAAGACAGTTACAAGTAGTTATATATAAACTACTTCCAAACAAATATAGTCCAGTAATAAAAATAACATTATCTTGGATATATATTATACATATATATTATATATGCAAGATATTTATGATATATATGAATAAATATCTTTTCACTGAGCACCCTTTATAATAGTATTTGTTTTGTATTACGTAGGTTATTCTACAGAACAATGCATACAACATTTTCTCTGACTCATTAACCCAGGCCTCATTATTATGGTATTGAGTTAAGATTTAGATAAAGATGAAATAAGACATTTGAAACTGGCTCTGAAATACAAATGATTCATGGAAGCAGCAGAATAACAAAAATAATAAGCTTTGTGTATTTCTTTGACCATTATCTAATATAAAATTAGTATAAATATTCAGCTTATATAATAAAATATGTTGTTATCAACACTTGATAATTGCAAGTAAAATTGATATCATAAAAGCAAGCAATAAAATTTATTGAAGTAAATGTTTTCTTTGGGGACCACACTCAGTAGGATTTTGATGTCCACTCCTGACTCTGTATGTGTTCAGCAGTCATGTACAGTGATGTTTGAAATTTTGAAGTACCATGAATTGTACTTGGGTATCTTACATACTAAAGCATCCATTTTAGTCAGGTGAAGTATCTTTCAGGCCATAAAACATATTATTTTGTTTTGGAGGAGTCATAAATGTCAGTGTCAGTGTTACTCCTTAAGCTGCTAAGAGGAAGGGGACTATATATGGTGTTAGTGTAGCCATTGTGTAAAAAGGAAATGCAGAGCATTTCAGCAGTATAGGACACACAAACTAGTTTTAAGTAGTTAATAAATTAGCATAACAATTGAATGATGTTGAAACAATTATTGAAACAGAGAACATTTTAGATATTAAAAAATTTTGCACCTTTAGTATTTTTAAGAATATAGTTGAGAAATAAAAATATATGAAGTAGAAAAAAGTCAATGATAATTATGGTGGTGGTGATAAAAATACCTATGAAATTAAGTCCATAAAATTACAGATTATAAAAGATAAAATATTATGTAATATAATACCCTTAAGTTTTTTTTTGTTTTTTTTTTGTCTTATTTGTTTTAAATATAAAATCTGAATTTAAGCACCATTATTACAAACATGATTGTACTTAGGCTTCTATCATAAACAGAACACCCTCCCTTCACCAAAGCAACATTCCCACCACCAATGCCCCCCTCCCTCCTACCCAACCCCTGCCTACATTCGAGACAGTCATTCTACTTCTCTCACTCATTAAGATTGTCATGATAGTTGTTAGTGTGGTTATTTCCCTAACTGCACTTACCACTCTGCAGTGAGCTTCATATCTTGAGCTGGTCCTTCTGGTCTCTATTATCTCTATTGTCTCTGGGCATTATTACAATAATGTCCTTATTTTTTCTTAAAACTACTAGATGAGTGGTACTATTTTCCATCTATCTCTCTCCCTTTGAATTATTTCACTCAGCATAATTGATGTACATCCATGTATAGAAAAATTTCATGACTTCATCTCTCCTGATGACTGCACAGTATTCCATTGTGTTTATGTACCACAGTTTCTTTAGCAATTCATCTGTTAAAGGGCATCTTGGTTGCTTCTAGAGTCTGACTATTGCAAATAGCACTGCAATATTTTGTATTGTAGTTTTGTGTTCCTAGGGTATATCTCTAGGAATGAATACCCTAAAATTTTAGCAGATATTATTTATGGTAGGTAATATTACTGAATATATTTTGTTGTTGGAGATGATAGGATGATAGTGTTACAATTGACTGACTAGTCTCAAGACCTGCTTCTGTTTCTCTGAATTGGAATTACTTGAATGCTCAGTGGACGGTTTGGAGTTATAAGAGTCAAACCAAGGTCATCAACTTGTAAGGTAAGGTCTTAATCCTGTACTTTCTGTTCCAAGACCAATATATTTTATAATGCTTTGACCATATTAACTGGCATTTTAATATGCTAATTTAAAAGAAAATATCTGACCAAAGTTAAAAGAAAACCCATAACAATAACAAAGACTAATCTCTAATTGTTATCTAACTTGAAATTTTGTGAGAGTACCAAATACTACTTTTTTAATTCTTATTTTTTGGAGGGAAAGGCTTGGGCCACATTCAGTGGCACTCAGCAGTTACTCTGTCTCTGTTCTCAGAAATTACTCCTGGCAGGCTCAGGGACCAGATGAGATGCTGGGAACTGAACAAGAGTCTATTTCAGGTAGGCTATGTGCAAGGAAAATATTCCTACTTTCAAGTAATTTATATTCAAGGAGAAAAAAATATAATGAAATATATAAAAATTCAAATATTATTTTTAAACAATAATGCAATAAATGTAAATAAAATTTGCACTTAAGTCAAAAACAAAATATAAATATTAAGTCAAGTAACATTTGCCAAAATGACCATGTTATACACATGCACACACACACACACGTTTAGTTTGGTGTTATTTATTTTGTTAAAACTCTATTCTTTTTTTTTTCTTTTTTTGGTTTTTGGGCCACACCCGGTGACGCTCAGGGGTTATGCCTGGCTATGAGCTCAGAAGTCGCTTTTGGCTTGGGGGACCATATGGGAAACCCGGGGATCGAACCGAGGTCCGTCCTAAACTAGCGCAGGTAAGGCAGGCACCTTACCTCCAGCGCCACTGCCCGACCCCTAAAACTCTTCTTATTGATGTTCAAAAAAGTAAAATTTTTGTTATCTAATCTGCTGATCTCTTTCATTACTATAGAAATGAAAAAATTTAAGTTATTTTACAAAATTATCTTTGTCTAATATTAATTTATAGTTGGTTGCAGAAAATAGGCTTTATTAAAAATTCTGCTCATATAGTCATTTACTTATCTGTTTTGTTTGCCTACTTTCTCATTCAATACAAATTCAAATATTTATAGCTCATTCAACCAAAACGTTTTAAGAATATTAGATGTTGGGCCAGATCAATAACACAGTGAAAATTGTGTTTGCCTTGCCTGTAGTTAACCCGGATTCAATTCTTCATGTTGGTCCCCCCAAGTCTTCCTGGAATAACTTCTGAGCTAAGATTCAGGAGTAACTCCGGAGTGCTGCCAGATGTGATCCCAAAAAACAAACAAACAAAAAGAATATGAGATGGTCACGTAAAAGAGATAAGAACTAAGATGGCAGAAAAGACTGTCATGTGAATGGAACTTGAGTTTTACAACAAAAAAGGTGATTCCACAAGTAGTCCCACAAACAAAAATGCTGCAGGAAATAGCTCTGAGTTTGGACTGAAGAGATGATACAGGAGGTAAAACAGTTACTTCCTTGTAAGAAGTTGTGTTGACTGTAATTGTTTCCTTCCAGTCACCAAATAAGGTCTCATGAGAACATCCAGGAGTCAGTATACTAGTAACAAAATCAATAATAACTCCTCAGCACTTTCAGGTGTGATCCAACAACATCATCCTGTAAAAACTAAAACACCATGTAAAAACTAAAAAACTACAGGATATGAATTCATATACAATCTTTCAAATCCTCACCAGGTAAGGCCTGAAGAGGAGGCTAATTTTGGAACCAGAAAGATATATTGGAGGTAACTGTGAAATGCTTAAGTACAGCCAGAAACAAGGAAATAACACTCTATCATGCCATGCTGAGGTGGTGGACAAGTCACAAGAGAAATGAGAAGACAAAGATAATACCTTCCTTCCAAAGCTCATCCTAGGGCACAATAATCGAATTCAAGATATTTATATTTCTCGTTACACAAATCAAAGGTCTCAAACAACAGTGACAGTGTGACACACTGGGAATACCAAGTTCTTAACAGAGACTAGATGCACCATAATCATGGAAGACTAGTTTCCACATGACTCATAAAGATGAACCTAAGTGACAACCTGCTAAAACCAGAAATGATCCTAGCACTCATTCTGTAGTAGATACAATAATGAAAGAGAGGAAGCCACCAGAATAAATAGGTGAAGACAGCACTCACCAGCTCTTTGAATTCTCAGAAGGTTTCAATGGATTAACATGTTTGAGAAGACAGTTATAAAATTTTAACAAACTTATGGAAATGATAGACCGGACCCTCTAAGTAAAGATAGGGACCAGAGCAATACTTAAGTGGGTAGGCTGTTTACCTTGCACGTGTTCCACTTGGGTTAGATCCCCAGAATCCCACATGGTCCCCTGAGTCTTCCAGGAGAAATTTTTTCCACACAGAGCCAGAAGTAACTCCTGAGCATGGCGAGATTTGCTAAAAAACAAAACGTTAAAATTAAGACAAAGTGATAAAATACTATGGAAAAACCACAATCAGAAATAATTGAGCTGAAGAGTAAAGTAGGTAAACTAAAAACTCACTGTATATTTCTAATAGCAAAGTAATAAATGAAGGAAGGAATACATCAATTTGTTGAAAGTGAAAATGAAGGAAACTGACAATAAAAAATAAAAGAAAAATACTGAAAAGTGATTTAAAAAGCAGGAAAACTATTAGATAATTTCACAATAAAATATATGAGATTCAAAACTCTGAGAAAGAGAAAGGAAATAAATTAAAAGAATGATAGAGAAGTACTTACCCAATTGAATGATTGTATCATATATCCAAATACAAGAAGCTCAAAAATCCAAATAAACCAACTGGGAAAATGTCAGAATTCTTTTATTAGATGTGATTCTTCAGAGCAGAAGCTAACAAGAGAGTAGTCAAATGAGAATCTTCCAGAGAGCATAAAATACTTGGAAATAGAAAATTAGTTCGATGAAAATTATCCCAGTATAAATTCTCTTAAAGGTGATATTAAATATGAGAGAATGGAACAAAGCTTTATATACAAACAATAGCAAATTGATCATAAGATGAGCTTTTTAATAATGTTTACAAATATATAATTTTTTTACAAACACAAAATTTCTACAAAATAATTTCAATAAACTTGTTTATCTTAATTGTTCTTATTTTGTGTGTGTGCGTGGTTTTCTTGTTTGTTTTTGGTTCAAACCTGGTGGTACTTAGGAGTTACTTCTAGGTCTGCATTCAGAAATCGCTTCTGGCATATTTGGAGGACCATATGTGATGCTGGAATTTGAACCTGGTTCCATCCTGGGTTGGTTGCATGCAAGGCATTTGGCCTATCACTGTCCTATTGCTCTGGCCCCATATCTAAATCATTCTTAATGTCAATACCCCAAACCCACTAACCAGGGGGTAAGAGTGACTGCATGGATCAGAAAAGTGAGCCTCATTTCTGCTGTTTAGAAAAGATATACCTGAACAGTTATTATAAATATATATTTGAATTCAAAGAAAAATATGACACTCTAATATTATTATAATCATTTTCATAAGCTAAATAAAGAGGGCCCGAAAAAATGATGAGCTAAGTTATTTGCTTTGTGCTCTCCTTCCCCTCTCCTCTTTCCCTCTCCTCCCATTACCTACCCACAATTATCAGCTCTTTATTCTTCCTGAGATTTCTCTTATCATTTCCTCCTAGCACAGCCCACTGTCTTTAGACTTTCAATCTTGTTTTCCTGTCTTGCCTCCTTCCTCTTTGTTCTTTTTATTTTCCTTCTCTTTTTAATTTTAATTTTATAGTTTTTAGTTTTCGGACTGCATTTGGCAACATTCAAGAAAAAAATATATTTGCTTTGCATAAAGCAGAGATAGATTTGATTCTTGATAACACATGTGGTCTCTCAAGTGCTCCCAGAAATGATTCTGAATGCATGAAGCAATGCAATGGATTAAATGTGGGTTGTAAAAAATGCCTTCAGCTTCAGAATATAGTGATGAATAGGAAAAAAATTGAGTGGAGGACAATAAGATCCATATAAAATGTGGGATATAAGGGATAAATGGTCTCAGGTGCATTGGTGCAGTTAAGAAATGAGAGAACTAATTATGCAAACCAGACTCAAAACTATGAAATCATGAGAGACCAACTTTGAGAACCAAATTTAAAAAGGTGCTGGTTATAATGGCAGTCTGGTGTGGGGAGTGGTGTCATTGGAGAGACCTAGGAATACTGGTGATGGAGGTTGACACTGATGTTGGGAATGGTTTTAAAATCATAAAACCATATATCACAATGGTTTAACAATGGAAGGAAGGAAGGAAGGAAGGAGGAAGGAAGGAGGAAGGGAGGGAGGTAAGGAAGGAGAGAGGGAGGGAGGAGGGAGGGAAGAGGAAGGGAAGGAAAAAGTGGGGAAGGAAGTGAGGAAGGATGAAAACAATGAAGAAAGGAAGGAAAGATGAAAGGGAGAAAAGAAGCCATATTGAAAGATGTAGCCATCGATCCCCCGGTGCCCCATAGGGTTCCTCAAGCCAGGAGCGACTTCTGAGCGAATAGCCAGGAGTAACCCCTGAGCGTCACCGGGTGTGGCCCAGAAACCCCCCCCCAAAAAAAAAAGAAAGATGTAGTCAAATTATCACTATTCACAAATAGTATATTGCAGTGAGAAAATGCTAGATTGATTTTCTATAATAAAATCCTCCAATATAACTACTTTTTTTTCCCCAAAATAAAGCAGCTTTGTAGTATGGAATTAGAGATTCTTTTTAAGTAGAAATTGAACTCCCAAACTTACACTGTGTATAACTATTTCTTTTCATGTACTGTTAATTTTTTTTTTGAACTTAACCTCAGAACCTATGACTGTTCCCAAATTTACTGTGATTAAAAATTACAAGTGCTGCAGTTTTACCGCAGTCAAAGAAAGCTTGAATATTGTGATTTGTGCATGGCAGCCTCATTTCAAAACTAACGTGAAAGCAGAATGAGACTATCGGAGAAATCTCAAACAACTTTATTAATCAGCACCATCTCCATTTAATATACTGTTAAGTGTCTCTGTTAAATAACATTGCCTCTCTGGTGCTCATCATGATCTTGGATGATTAAAAACCATTTGGATAATACTGTAATAAAATTAAGTACACTGAGCAATGTATACCACTGTGTTTTGAGACAAAAGTTTCCAACTGTCAAATTAAGTAGAGCTGCTAAAGGAAATTAAAAATGAGCTTCTCTAGAGATGCAGTAGATATATTCTATTGTCATTCTCATTTCCTTATTTTATTTTTGATGACAGATACTGACAGCTGCTTGTGAACAAGCAATAAAAGGAGTGGAGATATAGAAAATAAATCTAAATATAATGTGTTCCTTTTTGCTTTGCACTTTTTATAAAAATTTCCAATCTGTATGAAGTAGATTTGAGTTAAATTTTTTTCTTTTTCCATTTTTCTTAATTTTAAAAAGGAGATTTTTTTTCAAATGGCTAATTATGTAATTAAGATCAACATATTAGGTAACTATAGGTAAATACATGATAATACATTTTTCAAAAGACTAGTCACTAAATTTATTAGACTGCAATTCAAATGTTAGTATGCTACTTTAGTTTTGAAATTGACAAAATTTAAAATCCAGATATTTAATTATTTTGTCATTTTGTACGTTACGAAAGACATATACAGATTGAATTTTCTTATATGTGGGTTATACAGATATAAAAGTAAGGAAATAACAAGTGACCTCATAAAACAGAACCTAACAACTGGTAAACAGAACTGAGCTTAGTAAGGTGGGGTGCTAATGGGGGTTTAGGTGTGGATATGCTGGTAGGTTAAACCTTCTGGTGGAAGGTGTGATGCATAAAACATTACTTTAACAGATTGTCAAACTACCATAGAATTGATTATATCAGAGACTACATTTTGACTGTAAGTGAAGAATAGAAGGATGCTTTAGCTCTGGCTAGGAAAACTGAGTAGATACAAATTCTTATTTTTTTAAAGAAATATGTGTTTAGGTCAATTGAAAAAATCAAATATTAAAAAATAAAAATAAAGTATAAGCACAGTAACATCTAAATGAGCAAGGGAAAGATTGAGGCCGCGCTGCAAAGATAGGATAGTTTTTTTTAAATAAATCTTTATTTAAGCACCATGATAACAAGCATGTTCGTAGTTGGGTTTTAGTCATAAACAGAATACCCACCCTTCACCAGTACAACATTTCCACCACCAATGTGCCCCCTCTTCCGACATTTGTCCTGCATACAAGTAACTCCAATTCCATATAGTGTCCCTGAGACAGCTAGGAATGATTCCGGGGCACTGCTAGGTGTAGACCCAAACCAAATAACTGCCTGAAAAACTTAGCACTTCCAAGAATTTTCACTATTTGTACTAGTCAACATTGAATAAGAAAACACCGATCCCTCCTTTTTTAACATATTCACTATAAATGTTATATAAATGTAAATATGTACCCACTGCAATTCAGGAAAATCGCTTTTTGGTTTTTGGGTCACACCCAGCAGTGCTCAGGGGTTACTCCTGGCTCCATGTTCAGAAATTGCTCCTGGCAGGCACGGGGGACCATATGGGGCACCGGGATTCGAACCAATGACCTTTTGCATGAAAGGCAAATGCCTATCGCTTTTTATTTATTCACTTGAAAATTAAACTTGAAAAATTAGCCCTTTGTCCACAAAACCCTCTGGTGAAAAAATAATAAATTCCATAATTATAAGACAGTATGCATTATCATTATAAATCTTTTGTTATTTTGAGCCACATCCGGTGATGCTCAGGGGTTATTCCTGGCTATGTGCTCAGAAATTGCTCCTGGCTTGGGGACGATACGGACACTGGAGGATCAAATCACTGTCAGTCCTAGGTTAGTGCATGCAAGGCAAATGCCTAGCGCTTGCACTACTGCTCTGACACCAATTGTCATAGTTTTATGTTAGCTGACAAATATCTGTAATTTTCCCCTTACTTTGCTATATTGATACCTAATTACATTTTTTACCCTATTCTTCTAATCTCTTATAAAATACCTAATGTCACTTCTTTACTACTCAGTACATAACTATATCCCTTATTGCCATATTTACTTAATGAAGTATATAAAATTGAATATCTGGTTTCTTTAAATGGTTTTCTTTGACTAAACGATAAAATATAAAGGTTATTTAGGCTAGTAAAGTAATTCTTACAGTGAAATATGGTTGTTCCTGTCAGCTTGAACAAGGCAAAGACAGCTAAGAGTATTTGACCATACTCTGACATCAGAGAGTGATCAGCTAGCTCCTATATAAGTGGATTAACTATGATGCATAATACTTAGGAAAAATTCTTACTTCAAGCAAATAAATATCTTCTATTTAAAGTTGGGTTCCATTGCTTCCTCTTGCTTTGCATTTAAGTTATGAGTACACAAACGTGAGCCCTTTAAAATCAGCTTCTCTTGTAGTTAAATTACTATGGATTTCAAAGACTTAATCAAATTGGTTTCAAAGCTAAGTATTTTGAATGCTCATCTTTAAGATAGAGGTATTAAAATCTGGGTACCCACTCTGAAATTTGAGGCAATCATTATATAAGGCGTCACAGGGAGTTTTCAGTTCCCTGTTAAATGTGAACTGAAGCTGAGGAATTAGGTCAGTAGGATTGATAGCAAGGTTTTATTCTACTATATTTTACTTTTTTTTCATATATACTGGTCCTATTTTCCATATTTTTTGTAGGGGCCTGCATACAAGCTGATGCTAAGGACTTACTCCTGACTCTATACTCAGGAATCACTCTAGACAGTGTTAGTGCCACCATTTTGGTGCCAGGGATCAATATCTGGTTGGCCATGTTCAAAGTTAACACCCTACTACATTTAGTAGTAAATGTATCTGTTGGTCTAATGCTACAGTATCAAAAATAATGATTAATTATCTTTCTTCTCCTTATTGAACCTTTTTTGCCCTTATATCGATTTATCAATTTTTCACATGAGTTTATAAATTGCAAATAGGGTCCCCTACAGATAATCATCCATCACACTCTCTATTGCTGTCTTCCTTGTTCTCTGGCATAACCTACTTATTTCAATATACTTTGTCTAGGAAAAAGACTTCTGGTCTTACAATTTCTAGTTATCGTGAGTCACAGGACCTGGATACAGGCAGGGGGAGGTGGGAGATGTGGGGCACTGATGGTGGGAATGTTGTACTGGTTAAAGAGGGTGTTCTTTTTAGAACTGAAAACCAACTAAAATCTTGGTGCCTAAATAAAGATACTATTATTAAAAAAAAAAGACAACTGCTTTCTTTGTGAAAAAATGAATAACGTTGCTTTCTTAATGGCACAAATTTAGTATTTAGCCACTTAATTCTGCAGAAACATATAAAGGACTTCTAAGATATAGGAATTAGGGTTGAGATCATCTATACTTTGTAGGTGTGAATGTGGAAATCCTCTCCACCCCTTTTTGTACTTCTAGAAGGCCTGGCAGCTATATACACATTCTATCATCACAGCTATGTCAGCCACAGAGCTTGGAAATCTTGAATCCAAACTTCACATTTTTCAATACTTTTATCCCAGTAGGAAAATTCCAAATTAGTTGTTATCATGGCATAGAAGCCACCCAATGTTTAAAAAATACAAATTACAAAGATTGACTAGAAAATAATAGCTTAGGGTTCAGGTGGACTCTTAGTGGTCCTCAGGTTCCCACCTCCCTCCGCACTTCAGGGAGGAGGTACATGGGGTGAGGGCGGGCAGACATCTGGGCTCTGGTTTCCTCTTTGATTCTGGAGACCAGCTCTTGCCAGGTATGGGATTTGGGGAGGCCCCATACCGGAACCCTTATCCCCAGCCTGGGGAGTGCTGGGAGGCTTGGCAGGCCACCGGCCATCCTTGTCTTGTTCCCCTGACCCTAGGCCTTCCCTGAGTGACAGCTCAGACGGCCAGAAGTGGGCTCAGGTGGACTGTTAGTGGTCCTCAGGTTCCCACCTCCCTCCGCACTCCAGGGGGAGGCACATGGGGAGAAGGGTGGGTAGACATCTGGCTTCAACCCGTGCCCATTTGTTTTCCCCTGGACTTCAGGCCTTCCCTGGGCACCAGTCTAGGTAGACTCTATAGGGGTCAACAGGCTTCCCCCCTGTCTCTACCTACACCAATTGGAATGGGCTTGGGGAAGAGAATGTGTCCTTCTAGCACTGGTTTATTTTGGGACAGTCACTGGACATATTTTCTTCTTTATATTGTGACCTAACACTGCCCCACAAAGCTCATTTCTAAGATTTTATTGTCTTTGTCCCAACCCTTATTTTCACCCAACTTCCCATGTAAGTTCAGCCCATGACGGCAAGCTCACCACATAGAGTGATAAGTGCAGTTAGAGAAATAACTACACTGAAAATTATCATAGCAATATGAATGAATGAGGGAAAAAGAAGGCCTGTCATGTGTACAGGTGTGGGTGGGTTGGGGAGTAGGTTATTCTGGGTAATTGGTGGTGGGAATACTACACTGGTGAAGGGGGGTGTTCTTTACATGACTGTAATCAAACAAGTACAATTATATTTGTAACTACAGTGTTTAAATAAAGATAATAAAATATTAAAAAATAATAATAGCTTAATGATCTTCCTAACAATGACACATTTTCTTTTGATGTAGTTTTTTATTGTGGTCAAAGTGAATTACAAATATTTCACAGTAATATTTAAGGCACACAATGATAATAATGAGGGGCATCCCACCACCAGTATTGTCCTCCCTCTACCCCTGTTCCCAGCATGCATCCCACTTCTCCCTCATTTATCCCCACGCTAGTGTATCTCCTTCCCCATTGTACATCTTGATGTAGATTGGGTATCGATTCTATGCCATTGACTTTGGATTTGGTATTCAAGTCCGATCATTTTTTATTTCCACCAAATGAACATACGACTGTCTGGTCTTGATATCATTCATTTTTCTCCCTCCAATTATGATGCTGTTCCAAGTGATTCCAGTAACGTGGCTCTATTGGAGATATAAGAAAGGATATGGGAGGAGTCCATCTAGGTGCTTTAAATATTTATTTGGAAGAGAAAGGTGAAAGAAGAAACAAAAGAACAAAAAGATACCAAAACAAAACAAGGCAAGGCAAAAACAAAAAACTAAAACTAATAAGGGAGTAACAACAAAATTACAAAAAGAATAAAAAAAGAATAAAACAAAAACCAAAACCATCAGATATGAAGAAACAAACAAAAAACAAAAACAAAAACAAGAGAAAAAAACAGACCAGCAACTTCTTAAAAATGGGTTGTGTTCCCCCCCCCACACACACACATACACACCAACTTTTTGGCATAGGAAAAGCAAATATTGGGGAAATTGGAATGGAACTTTTCTTGGCCTAAGAGATACCTGGTTTCTCCACCCTTGAAGCATACTGTCATGGGAACAACTACAGGCTCTGTACTCACTCATTTACACACACAAGGTTTTTTTTTTGTTTTGTTTTGTTTTTTTTTTTTTTTTTTTTTGGTTATTGGGTCACACCCGGCAGTGCTCAGGGGTTACTCCTGGCTCCATGCTCAGAAATTGCTCCTGGCAGGCACGGGGGACCATATGGGGCACCGGGATTCGAACCGATGACCTTTTGCATGAAAGGCAAACGCCTTACCTCCATGCTATCTCCCGGGCCCCACACAAGGTTTTTTTAAGGTGCCAGAGACTTTTCGCTCAGAACTGGGTGATGACATCCCGCCTTTGTAACTAGAGATATTGTTATTTGCCTATGCCATATGGTGAAGGCTAAGAGAGAGCTTTCTTTATGGTTCTAGGATCTCTGTTCCATCACTGTTGTGATCAGTCTTCTGTAATTAGTGGACTTGGTTTTTGTTCAGATCCTAGGACAGAGCCTAAGCTATAGTCTTTCAGTATGGTTCCAGAAATTCTGCTCAGTTGCAGTTGTCAAAGTCAAACCTCTGGGATTTGAGATCTTGGTTTTTGTATGAATGGGAGGCCGAGGCCTAATCTAGGAACTTCCTCATTGGTCCATTGATAGGTTCTGTCCAGTCCGTGTTTGTCAAAATCAGTCTTCTGTAAATAGCGATTTGGGTTTTTGCTTATTGCAAAGGATGGCATGTCTCCCAATTGTATCATATCGTTAGGTGTGGAGATAGGGCAGCCCTCTCTTAGCTCAAGTTGTTGTCGTTTCCTTAAGTCAGGATGTCATGGTAAAACTTGCAAGTTGGTGCCTGGCCATGTTTGGAGTTTCCCCAAGGAGGAGCCTGGTTCCTGGTGCTGTTGCTAGGACCTATGTCAGTTCTATAGTCTGGTATTTGGAGTTCTGGGTTGGACAGTCGCTGTCCAATCACATGGAGTCTAAGTTGGGTCCACATGACATATGTTCAGGGTAGGAGGAGAGCCTGTATTATAAAAACTATGGATTCTTATCCCTAGTAGATAAGAGCTTGTTTCTGTTTATAACATTTCCTTTATTTAGAGTGTCTATGCAAAAGGGTATGATGACATGTTATTTTGCTGGTGGATGTGGAGATGAGATGAGAGTCTGTAAAATCTCTGTGCCCTGATTTTGACCTGAGCTTTTATCCCAGGCAAGACTTTTCCTATAGATTTTCATACCAATCAGGACCAAAACAGGAGAAGTTGGAGAGAAAAAAAAAATATATATATATATATTAGAAAAAATAAAATTACATTTAAAATGCATTATAAAAACAATGCTGTTTATGAGGCTAATTTACTTTGGGGAATAAACATATTAGGAGGTATTATTATGGAGGTATTAAACACATAAAGGAAATATAGGCTTCCCCATTGAACCTTTTGAGATATTCTGTGGAGAGTGGAATCCAGGGCAATTTTTCATCACACATTGTGTCTTGTTGGGTTTGCGAAGCTATTTGTAGCCATGAAGGAAATGTGCTTGGCCTGGGGTCCTTCTGGGCTGAATCCAAGTTTAGGAGGCTAAGAAGGGTCATAAATCATGAGTCAGCAGGTGTGTTGGTGGCAGTTTCTTGCCAAGGCACATGATGTGGTGCTGGGAGGGTGTCCTTTCAGTTTGGGAGCTTGATGGTGGTTTACTGGAGCAGGAGGTTGGGCTTGGTACCAAATGGGTTAATAACTGAGGATGAAGAGGCTTAAATAAGGAAGGGTGATCTATCAGGATTGGGGGATGAGAGAATATAGGGACTTCTGAAAGGGGGAGGGGTAATATATAGAAGGGGCTATATACAGTTTAGGAATGGTTTGTTTACATTTTAGTTTGGCAATCAGAGAGGAGTCCATTGTCTACAAACTCATGCCCACATATTGATAAACATTATTGTTCTATTCTTAGGTTGTTGCTGTAGGCCTGGCCCTCATAGGCTGGGTCTGAACTTTTGAGATATGACTGAGTTAATAAAAGATAAATAATTGGTTGAGATATGGCTTAGGATAGAAAAGGGGGGCAAAACAAAAGATAAGAAAGAAGAGAAATAAGAATAAGCAAATATGGTAAAAACAAGTTAAAGAGGATTGGGCTACTGCATTGGTATTAGAGGTATTGGAGGGTTTTTGTGGCTCTTCATCATTGACAGGGCTTGTCATTGCTAAATACAGGTTTTTGGATTATATAGTTGCTGGAGCTTTATAGGATAAGCACAGTTTTTATGTAGTTTTCTAAAAATAACTTAATTACCACTAACTTGTAAACAAGCAATAGAAGTATATTATTTTGTACCTTCCAAAGCATAGGATTGGAATGTGTAGATTCAGGGACAAGGATAGAGGGAATATTCTACTGGTAGTGGGGTTGGTTGTTGAAACATGGAATGGCAGAAATGAATGTATTGTGATCAACTATATAAGTGATGGTTTTTAAAAAAAGAAATTTTAGGGCCAGAGAGATAGCATGAAGGTAAGGCGTTTGCCTTCCTTGCAGAAGGACAGTGATTTGAATCTCAGCATCCCATATGGTCCTTTGTGCCTACCAGGGGTGATTTTGAACATAGAGCCAGGAATAACCCCTGAGCACTGCCGAGTATGACCCAAAAAATCTAAAAAATAAAAAAATAAAAATTTAAAAAAATTGGGTGTAAATATAGGTAATACATAATGGATTGAGTATAGTATGACAAGAGAGAACAAGCTACAAACTAAAATTTTGGACTCAATAGATAGAACCAGGTTCTATATTATTTCCTTTGAATTAAATTCAAGTAAAACCATCTATTAAATAATATTTTTACTTATCATATTGCTATACTCTAGACCATAACTTAAAATTTAACTTAAAAGCAGATAATTAGTAGTAATTTCCAAAGCATTCTAAAGTTGCAATGTGCAAAGAACTTCTTAAACACCTTATATTTCCATCCTAACATACTAATAGAACATGATCATTTTTACTAAAACAATTAAATATAAAATGTACAATAGATACTATCAAATCTGATGGTTTTGGCATCCATTTCACACCTCTTTCCATATATATCCAACTTTGGAACAAATAGTTCAGACCCATCTGGCTTTGTTTTCTTCCACTGGAGATAAAATCACAATTAACTTCATTCTTATTGTTTTACCTGTAATGATAAAAACACTCTACATATTATGATTCCAAAACATGTGTCTAATTACTTAATTAGAGAATGGAGAACTGCTGGAGTTAGTTAAGAGCAAAGAGAGAAAAAACATGAGATATTCAGTGAAATCTCTCTGAATTTGTGGGTGATAATTAAATTTTATCATTTAGCATCAAGCAATTTAGTTATACAAGAGAAAGATAAAAATTTAATTCTACATTAAATATTGGAAAAATGTTGGGACTGTAAAGCATTGGTTAATACTGTAGAATTGTAATTTATCAAGTGGTATTAAGTTTAATCTATTAAGAAGTATCAAAGGTAAATATAAGATAATGATTTCTGGGGATTTGAACCCAGATTGACTTCTTGATGGTATGCACTCTAACAGCTATGCTATTGCTCTGGCTCCAACATTATCAATACCAATTATATGCTATTTATTCCATTATTTCTTAAAATAAGTTTATATTGACATTATTTCTTTTATTTTTTATTTTTTGGTTTTTGGGCCACACCCGGTGACACTCAGGGGTTACTCCTGGCTATTCGCTCAGAAGTCGCTCCTGGCAGGCACAGGGGACCATAAGGGGAACCAGGGGATCAAACCGCAGTCCGTCCTAGGTTAGCACAGGCAAGGCAGGCACCTTACATCCAGAGCCACCGCCCGGCCCCATATATTGACATTATTTCCCATCTCTGTATTCAAAATGAACACAATTATTTTTTCAAGAAAAATATAGAGAGACAGAGCTGCAGTAGGCCAGCAGTACAGAGGAGCCTGAGTACATTTCCCTGAGTGACCCGAGGATGAAATTCCCAAAACTGAACCAGGCAATGAAATCAGATATCTAGAGAATCAGCAAAAGGAGAAGCAAAGGCAAATAAAGAGAGAGAATGTCAAGCACTAGAAAGACTGAAAGAAAAATCTATAGTAGTGGAGCAGCCTCAGAGAAGACATTCTGAGCTGGAATCAGCAAGTAGAGCTTACAGTGTTCCCAGAGACATAGTATTGCATTGAATTGGTTCTGCAGCAGCACTGGGGACTGTGAAAAGCAGTGTGGACCCATCAGCTTTGCAGAGCTCAGTCAGATCATGGATATTATTGCAGATTGAAGGAGCAGGGACCAGACTGCAATAGAAGAGCATCTATTGAGATACCTGTAGCAGTGCTACTAAAAGGCTAATATTGGGGTGTGTCCAGGAGTTGGAGCTAACATTGCTAGGAGACTGTCTGATGGTGCTGCCTTTACTCACTCTTCAGGGCTGTCTGAGAAGCAGGATTCTGAACTGCTGAGTGGTCCAGACCCATTTGCTCAAATGACATAGATATAAGCATTGAAGGAGTGAGATAAGGCCAATTCCAACATGAGGGCCCCACAGCAGCACACCAACCAGGGCAATGAGGTGGCAGATAGGCTAATTTGCTTCCCAGCTTCACATTAATCCAAAGCAAGGAGTCGCACAACAACATATGAAAAACACCAACACAGTTCAGTGGTCACAATGGGAAGACAGCACAGAACTCCAACAAGCATAGTAGTTATGAAACAATCAATATCAGCCTCTCATAAGATCTTTAGAAAGGACAGTGGAGTACCGGAGAGATAGCATGAAGGTAAGGCGTTTGCCTTTCATGCAGAAGGTCATCAGTTAGAATCCTGGCGTCCCATATGGTCCCCCGTGACTGCCAGGAGCAATTTCTGAGCATGGAGCCAAGAATAACCCCTGAGCACTGCCGGGTGTGACCCAAAAACCACAAAAAATAATAAATAAAAGAAAAGACAGTGGAGGATGTTCAAAGAACTCAAAGAAACTATGTAATGAACTGAACAAACAGCAAGTAAGAATCAAGAGGATCTGAGAGTGAAAATGAGAAAACTTCAAACTAAAATAACATGCTTGGAAAACTTGTAGGGAAAATGAAAAACTTACTGTAAAGTTTCATCAGAAAAAGTAGGAGCTGCAGAGGACAGGATTAGTGAGATGAAAGGTAATTTGCATAAAATCTCAAAACAACGGAAGAAATTATAAAAGAGTCTTAAAACAAATTACCAGAAGATAAAATAATATCCTCAAAAATAAGTGAACAGACAACAGACTATGAGATAAATTCAAAAAGAAACATAACGATTATTGGGGTCCCAGTGAGGCAGGAAGAATAACTCAATGAAGAAATGACAGTTAAAAGAGGGCCGGGCGGTGGTGCTGGAGATAAGGTGCCTGCGCTAACCTAGGACGGACCGTGGTTCGATCCCCCAGTTCCCCATATGGTCCCCCGTGCCTGCCAGGAGCTACTTCTGAGCGAATAGCCAGGAGTAACCCCTGAGCGTCACCAGGTGTGGCCCAAAAAACCAAAAAAAAAAAAAAAAAAAAAAAGAAATGACAGTTAAAGGCATCATTGTTGAGAAGTTCCCAGAATAGAAAAATGTTTGCATTCACATCCTGGTACCCAAAGAGTATCAGCTAAAAGAGACCCAAATAAAAGTACCCCAAGGCTCATTCTAGTCACAGAAAAGGATAGAATACCAAAAGCTCCAAGATCAAGAAGAAAAATTACATACAAAGAATCATCTTATCACATACAATAGATTAATCATAACTATCAAGGCCCTAAAGCAGTGGTGGTATACAGTGAAAAAAAATCAAGGAAAATGAGTGGATCACCATAAATACTTCAATCAGCCTTATTTTTCATTCATATGTAAAGAAAACATAGTTTTACGGGTAAACAACAGCTCAGGAACTTTACAGATTCAAAGTGAATCCATAAAACAACAACTGAAAGGTTATATTGTGAGGTAGACAAGTTTCACAAACACATCAAACTTTTACAAAAATGATGGCACAAAAAAGCAATGATAATAATCTCTCAACGTCAATGAATTTAATTACCAGTAAAGAGACACTGAGTTGTCATATGGATCATAAAATTGAATACAACATTTTATTTACTGCAAGAAACCCATTTGGCTATTCATAGAAAACAGTCTCAAAGTTTAAGGTTGGAGGACAATCCTTCAAGCAAACAACTCCATTGAAAAGGATGGAGTGACCATACTAATATCAGATGACAGAGACTTCAGACTGAAAAAGGTTATTAGAGACAGAGATGGTCATTTCTCAATAATCAAGCTATATATAAATCTAGACAGATGTAACCATGCTAATAAACATCTTTATATATATACATATATACATATATATATTTATCTAAAGGAGCCAGCAAAATATTTAAAACAACTGCTAATAGAGCCAAAGAAAAGATATCAATAGCAAAACAATAGTTATGGGTACTTCAATACCTCTCTGACATTTCTTGACTGGTTAAACATACTAAAACTTAACAAAAATACAATTGCTTTAAAGGAAGAAATGGAAGAGAGTGGCTTACTAGACATATAAAGGTAGATAGATAGAGATAGAGATATTATCATTCATCCCCAGAAATCTGACTATTCTCCACTGCAAATGGATATTCTTCAAGATAGACTGTTAGCAATAAAACATACCTAAAAATATCAATACACAAACTGAAAGATATAGCAGAGATATTAAAAAGCAATCATTCACATTGTGCCTCAGAAAACCAAGTACCTTGGAGTAAATTTAACTAAAGACACATAGGTCTATACAAAGGCAACTACAAAAAACTACTTCAAGATATAGAAGAAAATACAAGGAAACTGAAGCATATACGCTGCTCATGAATTGGGAGAATTAATATCATTTAAATGGCAAAAATTCAAACAGTATTATTCAGACTTAATGCAATTTACATACTAATAACCATGATATTCTATCAAAGAAGTATATCAAAAATTCTTTATCTCATATGAACAATGAATATCCACAGATAGATAAAGCGTTCATTTGGAATAAGTAGATAGGAGGAATTAACTCTCCTATAAAGCAGTCATCATTAAAAATAGTATGGTATTGGAATAGACATATCATTATATCAATGAAATATACTTGAATATTTTGAAATGAATCCAGAGGTATATGGCAAATTAATATTCAATGAAGGAGTAATAGTCCTACAAAGTAAAGCAAGGAAGCCTCTTTTACAAGTGGTGTTGGAAAAATTGGTCAGCTACATGCACAAAAGCTAAGTCACATCTCTATTTAAAGCTATGCAGAATAGTCAGATCAAAATGGAATAAAGTCCTTGTTGAAATCAGGCCAGAAACCATAAGGTGTAGAGAGGAAAATGTAAGCAGAACACACCATGATATTGAAGCTAAAAGCATATTAAGGAAGTAACCCCACTGGCCAAGAAAGTGAAAGCAAATATAAACAAGTGGGACCACATTGAATTGAGAAGTTTCTGCACTTCAAAGGAAAAGGTGAGTAGGACACAAACTACGCACAAAATGGGAGAAACTGGTCACCTAATAATAATCTGTTAAGGTATTGATATCTAAGACATTTAAGGCATTGTGAGAACTTAGCAAGAAATAATATCTAACTCACCAAAAATGGGGAATAAGAATGAACAGACATTTTATCCAAATGGATTAAAGGTCTTGATATCAGACACAGAAGCATAAGGTATATAGAACAACACGTATGTAAAACACTCAAATGACATTGAGACTAAAGAAATCATAAAGGAGGAAGTCTTCCACTGTCCAAACAAGTGGACGCGGAGATAAACAAATGGGATTATATTAAATTGAGAAGCTTCTGTACCCCAAAAGAAATAGTGACTAGAATACAAAGGCCACCCACAGAATGGGAGAAACTATTCACACAATACTCATATAAGGTACCCATACAAGATATACAAGTTACTGACAGAACTTAACAAGGAAAAATATCATCTAGTACAATCAAAAATGGTGAGAAGAAATGAATAGATAATTCATCAAAGAAGAAATAAAAATGTTCAATAGACACATGAAAAATGCTCCACATCACTAATCATCAGGGAGATGTAAATCAAAACCACAGAGACTGGCACACAACACAAAGAACAAGAACAATCAATGCTGGCTGGGATGTGGGGAGAATGGAACTCTGATTCACTGCTGATGGGAATGCTGCCTAGTCCAGCCTTAAAATAAAGCAATATGGAGATTCCTCAAAAAACTGGAAATTGAGTTCCCATATGATCTAGATATACTACTCTTAGGGATATACCTTAGGAACACAAAAAACACAACACAAAAAGGCCTTCTGCACACCTATATTCATTGCAGCATTGTTTAAAATAGCCAGACTCTGGAAACAACCAAGATGCCTGAGAAAAGATGAGTAGCTTAGGAAGTTGTGGTGCATATACAATACACAATGGAGTACTATGCAGCTAGAAAAAAATGAAGTCATGAAGTTTTCATATACTTGAATGTACATGGAAACTATAATGCTGAGTGAAATAAGAGAGAAAAAGAGAGACACAGAATAGTATCACTCCTTTATGGGTTTTAAGAAAAGTAAAAGACATTATTGGAATAATACCCAGAGACAATATAGATGAATGCTGGAAGGAGCAGCTCATGGTATAAAGCTTACCACAGAGTAGTGAGTGCAGTTAAAGAAATAACTACACTGAAAACTATCATGACAATGGTACTGAGTGAGAAAAATAGATTATTTGTCTTAAATACAGGCAAGGGGGTGTGAAGAGGGAGATGGAAGGCATTGGTGGTGGAAACATTGGTTGCACTGGTGAAGCAGGTGTGTTTTTTTAAAACTGAAACACAATTACAAACATGTTTATAATCATGGTGCTTCAATAAAGATATTTTTAAAAATAATACAGATATTCTAAATAAACTTGAAAAAATTGTTCCACAATCACTAATCATAAGGAAGATGCAAATTAAAAACAACAATGAGATACCGTTTCACACCACAGAAATGGTCAAATTCCATAATTTGTTCAGTATGTTTCTTCAATATAAACTTAAGAAGAATAACAACTTCCTTTTTATTAGTATATGTGTCCTAAATCAGTAATGTGTACTATGCATGGACAGATTTACATATATATTTTTTAAAAATAAAAAGAAAATTGTTTATTCCTCCAAAAACTTGGTAGGAATTTTTATACAGTTCTAAAAGAACAAGATAGCTATAAACAGTAATGTTTGTGTAAGGACTGACAGAATGTTTTAATTTTTCTGTGAAAACACTATTGCTACACTTAAGGTTTCCAGTTTGTTTATTAATTTAAAAAACACACATTCTAATTACCTTAATTCACCTTGATATATTTTCTAAACTTGCAAATGAATATATTTGCATTCTCAGAAAACTTCAAATTATGAAAGAAATACTTTTGTTGCCAAGAGTTTATATTTTCATGTTGTTATTATTTGGCTTTGGTTTTTATAATTTAAAATGATAATTTACATTTGAACTATCACTATGCTTATAAATGCATGCTTGTATTTTAAAGTGGCATAATAAACAGTAATTTTTATATATTTATTTAATCTTGAAGTATGCTAAAAATCAGGCATAAAATACTTTTATGTAGGGGCACTGAGAATCTTGGGAAGAATGTGTATAGTTACTGTGTATAGTTACACTGGTGATGAGTGTGATATTGAAATTATATGCATGACAAATCCTTAAAAATAATATAAGAACAGGGGCCCGGGAGATAGCATGGAGGTAAGGCATTTGCCTTTCATGCAAAAGGTCATGGGTTCGAATCCCGGTGCCCCATATGGTCCCCCGTGCCTGCCAGGAGCAATTTCTGAGCATGGAGCCAGGAGTAAACCCTGAGCACTGCCGGGTGTGACCCCCCAAAATAATAATAATAATAATAATAATAATAATAATAATAATAATAATATAAGAGCAGGCTTAATATATTGAATTAAGAGCTAAACACTACTGTTATTAATCTCTATCATTTAATTAGGAACTAATAGACAATAGCAATAAAAGACCATTAAATGCTCAAATAACTACACATACTTTGGCATAAAAACAAAATACAAGTTACTTTATATTGTAATATAATTTAATTATAAATACATCATATAATAAATTTTTTTCTTTTTTTAGATAATTTTTATTTTGATTGTATTGGCTTACATATTGTTGACAGTAATATTATAGGTATATATTTACATAAAATCAAGGGGGTTCCCATCTCCGATTTGTCTTCCCCACACCTCCATGTTGGTCCTACCTCCCATATCCTCCTCCCTCCCCACCCCCCAGGGCTGATAGTAAATGTGGTCCCCGTTGTACCCAACTTACTACCTAGTAGTATTGGTCTTGGTGCCTCCCTTATTCTCCCCTCTAACTGGGAGGCAGGACTAGCTAGTTCAAGCTATGTGGTTTTGTTTGAAGAAGAGAAAAGTAGTAAACTGGGGTAAAAGTCTAATATGCCGAAAATGGGCGGAATCCTTTTAGAAACTCTCATCGTAGGTTTGAGAGAGGAAGGAGAAAAAGGTGAAACACCCCAATAGTACAAAAAGAAGTGTTAAATATCTAGTGAGCATGCCAGCGATAATGATAGGCACCACAATAAAAGCCATGATCTTGAGTTGACAAATATGCAGAGCACATAAAGAAAGAAACGAAAAGAAGAAAGAAAAAAAAACATATAACCATAAATGGGTACAACAGCTTCAATACCTACTCCAAAACAAAGAAAATGTCAAAAACTAGATAGGTAAATAAAAATAAGAAAAAATAATAATACAAAATGAAGATAAAAATAATACATAAAGAAAAAAATGTTTTGTGCTTTTTGCCTTTTTTTTCCCCTCATGCACTGGCACAGTAAATATTGGGGTCATTCGAAAAGTAATTCACTTGGCCTAAGCGTTGTAGGGTTTCTCTACCCTTGGAGTGTATTGTCACGGGATTAACTATAGGCTCCGTTCAGGTTCATTTACTCTCCAGGTGGTGCTTTCGTGGTGTTTGGAAGACTTCTACTCCATCCTGGGTGATGACATCAGACCTCTGTATCCAGAGATCTCAGTATCTTCACAGGTCCGGGAGTGGGACTTATGAAGTCTTTCTTTGTGGTTCTAGAAGTTCTGTTCCCCAGTGTCATTTTAATCCATCTTCT
>PVKC010001869.1:0-25834 GCA_004027635.1 Crocidura indochinensis
TTTTTTTTTTTTTTTTTTGGTTTTTGGGCCACACCCAGTGTCACTCAGGGGTTACTCCTGGCTATTCGCTCAGAAGTCGCTCCTGGCTTGGGGGACCATATGGGAACCGAGGGGATCGAACTGTCCTAGGTTAGCACAGATAAGGCAGGCACCTTACCTCCAGCGCCACCACCCGGCCCCCATAAGAATACTAAGAAATTCTTTTGGGGAGCACACCTGGTTGTGATCAGGGGTTACTCCTGGCTGCCGGTCCCATTTAGGAAGCTGGGGATTGAACACAAGTCTGTCCTATGACACGTGAGTGCAAGCATACACCATATTACTCTGCTTCTACTCTGGTCCCAAACCGTAAGAATTTTTTTTATTTGTTTGTTTTTGAGGGGGTCACAATGGGATTTGAACCACCATTCTGCTGCATGCAAGACAAATGCCTTACCTCCATGCTATCTCTCTGGCCCCCATACCATAAGAAATTTTCTATGTGTACCACTAAGTATGTTTAATCTGTTGCCAAGGGAAATCCACACAGAGCTATTTACTGCAATCCTTTTGACTTATCTTGTCTTTTCTCAAAACTGATTTAGTACCTTAAAACCTGTATTCCTTCCAGCACTGGAATTCACTCATCTGTACTGAGCAGTTCACTGCAATCCTTCTGACTTATCTTCTCTTTTCTTTAAGCTGATTTTGTACCTTTAACACATGTATTCATTCCATTACTTTTGCTACATTCCAACAGGTTACATTCAACTAGTATATTGGTTGGAGGTTGGGACACACCCGATGGTGCTCAGGGTTACTCCTGGTTCTGTGATTAGAAATTGTTCTTGAAGGCTCCGGGGACCATGTAGGATGCCAGCAATTGATCTAAGGTCCCTCCTGGGTTGGCTGAGTCAAAGGCAAATGCCAAACAACTATTATCTGGCCCTTTTCTTTTTGGTTTTTGGGCCACACCCAGTAGTCCGTCCTAGGCAAGTGCAGGCAAGGCAGGCACCTTACCTCCAGCTCCACCGCCCGGCCCCATATCTGGCCCATTCTACTAATACTTTTTTTTGGTTTTGGGGTCATATCCAGAAGCGCTCAGTGTTACTCCTGCGTCTGCTCAGAAATCACTCCTGTTAGGCACGGGGGACCATACACAATACCGGGGTTCGAACCACCTATTTCTGCATGAAAGGCAAACGCCTTACCTCTGTGCTAGCTCTCTGGCCCCTCAATTCTTTTTTTTGTTTTTGGGCCACATCTGGTGACACTCATATGATACTCCTAGCTATGCACCCAGAAATTGCTCCTGGTTTGGGGGACCATATGGGACACCAGGAATTGACCCAGATCCATCCTGGGTCAGCCAAATTCAAGGCAAACACCACACTGCTACGCTATCACTCTGCCCCATCCCATTCAACTAATTCTAACATTTTATATTTGGGTTGATTTTAGATGGTGGACCACAAGTTCCAATAGTGACATTTCAACAATTTGCTTTTGGAATGGAATACCCAAAACAGTATGATATGGTAAGTGTTGTAAGTTCCAATTCAATATCATTGTGCTGGTTGGCTGCTCAATGTTGCAAACACATACTCTGCACTGCAGAGCACACTTTTGATTTCTGACTTCTCATGTGGTCCCCTAAGCCTGCCAGGATAGATTTCTGAGAGCAGAGTCAAGAATAAACTCTGTACCCCATTGTGTGGCTCAAATGCAAAATAGCAAACACAAAGAAACAACAAACAAACGTGGAGAATTTCAAGGAGAGGAAAGTAACTGAATTAATCCTCTGCTCTTTCACAGAGAAACAGCCAGACCCTGTTGGATGGAGCTAATTTTGTTCTGCCTACTGCAGTTTGGAGGAAATCATCCTGCCCCTATCCCAATGGGAGTGAAGGACCATGGGGCATCTGTGGTGAAGTGGACCAGAGTGAAGAGATATTTCTTACGCCAGAACCACTGACCACTGTGCAAAACACCCTTGAATCTGCTCTTCCCAGTCCCTGGACTCAGACCCCCTCAGTGGGACAATCCTGGGAAATGCGAACATCAGTGTTTGCTCTGAGCACCTCACAGTCTCATGCTAACCAATACATTACCCATAGAGTGGAGCCACCTGAGTGTAAGCAATGTGGCGGGGACTTTGTGTGTGCCCTGCACCTTGAAGTTTCCTCAGACACCCTCAGTACAAATGAAACCCATGAAGGTCTTCGGGGTGGATATGCCCAGAGTCAACCTTCAAGCCAAAGAGGCAGTAAGGAAGTCCAACCACAAGAGAAGCAAAATACATGTCAGGAGTGTGGGAAGGTATTTTCTCAGTCCTCAAACCTTAATAGGCACAAGAGAATTCATACAGGAGAGAAACCTTATCCATGTCAGGAGTGTGGAAAGGCCTTCACTCGATTGGCTCACCTTAATAGTCACAAGAAAATTCATACTGGAGAAAAACCTTATACATGTCAGGAGTGTGGAAACACCTTCACTCAGTTTGCACACCTTTATAGTCACAAGAAAATTCATACTGGAGAGAAACCTTATATATGTCAGGAGTGTGGGAAGGCCTTCTCTCAATCCTCAGACCTTAATAGTCACAAGAAAATTCATACTGGAGAGAAACCTTATATATGTCAGGAGTGTGGGAAGGCCTTCACTCAGTTTTCACACCTTAATAGTCACAAGAAAATTCATACTGGAGAGAAACCTTATACATGTCAGGAGTGTGGGAAGACCTTTACTCGGTCGACACACCTTAATAGTCACAAGAAAATTCATACTGGAGAGAAACCTTATACATGTCAGGAGTGTGGGAAGACCTTTACTTGGTCCTCACAACTTAATAGTCACAAGAAAAGTCATACTGGAGAGTAAACTTATACATGTCAGGAGTGTGGGAAGGCCTTCTCTCAATCTTCAGGACTCTATATTCACAAGATAATTCATACAGGAGAGAAACCTCACATGAATATTCATACTGGAGACAAGCCTTGAACATGTATGTAGGGCATTCTGTTGATGTCTAAGAACAAAAGAATGTATAATGTAGAAAAGGCTTAAATCTGTGAAATGTGGGAAGGTTTTCACTATCTCAAGACTTATTTTCAGTGGACTATTAAAATAGAGAAAAGTTGGGCCCAGAGAGATAGCACAGGAGCGTTTGCCTTGCAAGCAGCCGATCCAGGACCAAAGGTTGTTGGTTCAAGTTCCGGTGGCCCGTGTGGTCCCCGGTGCCATTTCTGGGCATGCAGCCAGTAGTGGCCTCTGAGCATTGCCGGGTGTGGCCCAAAACCCCCCAAAAAAGATAGAGAAAAGTTTTAAACATACTGGTATTTACGAACATCTTCACTTATTTCTCACACCTTATAAAACAGCAAAATTCATACTGTGTACACACTTTCTCCATATATATATGGATTGTGGGAAGGTCTTCCTTCAAGATTCACAGCCATTTAAATATCCATTGTGGTCAGAAACCTTATGCAAGTAAGAAATATGAAACGTTTCCGTTGATCTTCAAACCTCACTAGGCAATTAATTATTCATGCTTAAGAGAAATCTTACGTATGTAAGGACTAGGAAATCCTTTGAATCCCCCTCATACCTTAAGAATGATGGCAGAATACCTTCTGGAAAGATACTTGAGGTGCCCCAGAAGTATGGGAATATCTTTAATTCCTCTTCAGATAGTTTCACATATATGAAATTTGTATGTGGTGTGTCAGAACACAGTTAAATAGGGGTGTGTTTTCCTTCACACCCCTGTACCAGTAAGATTACCTGTATTCTGTAGGTTTCCCCCATGCCTACCCACCTGAAGTAACCACAAGGTATACAAAACTGTGACTGAAAAATGAAATAAAAATGAATTTTTTTTGGTTTTTGGTTTTTGGGCCACAACCGGTGACGTTCAGGGGTTACTCCTGGCTATGTGCTCAGAAGTCACTCCTGGCCTGGGGGACCATATGGGAAACCAGGGGATCGAACCGCGGTCCGTCCTAGGCTAGTGCAGGCAGGGCAGGCACCTTACCTCCAGCGCCACCACCTGGCTCCCAATAAAAATGAATTTAAACTGGGGAGAATATTTACATATGTAAGGAATAGGGGCAAGATTTTATTTCTGAATGTTTTCTTTAGATAGATAGATAGATAGATAGATTATATATACATATATAATTTAAGCACCTTAATTATATGCATGATTGTGTTTTGGTTTCATTGATGTAAAGGACACCACCCATCACCAGTGCAAAATTCCCATCACCAGTGTCCCAAATCATCCTCATTCCCACCCAACCTCTGCCTGTACTCTAGACAGAATTTCTATTTCCCTCATACATTCTCATTAATAGGATAGTTCAAAATGTAGTTATTTCTCTAACTAAAGTCATCCCTGTTTGTGATGAGCTTCATGAAGTGATCTGTAACTTCCAGCCCTTCTCTCTTTTGTATCTGTAAATTATGATTGCAAGAATATCTTTCATGTTTCTTAAACCCCATAGATGAGTGAGACCATTCTGAGTTTTTCTCTCTCTCTGACTTACTTTACTGAGCATAATAGTTTCCATGTACATCCATGTATAGGGAAATTTCATGGCTTCATCTCTCCTGACAGCTGCATAATATTCCATTGTGTATATGTACCACAGTTTCTTTAGCCATTCGTCTGTTGAAGGGCATCTTGGTTGTTTCCAGAGTCTTGCTATGGTAAATAGTGCTGCAATGAATATAGGGATTTTGTATTGTATTTTTCTTTTTCTAGGTTATATTCCTAGGAGTAGTGTAGCTGAATCATTTGGAAGCTCGATTTCCAGTTTGTGGAGGAATCTTCATGGCACTTTCCATAAATGTTGAACTAGACGGCATTCCCACCAGCAGTGTATAAGAATTTCTTTCGCTCCACATCCCCGCCTTCACTGTTCTCATACTTTGTGATTTGTGCCAATCTCTGGCGTGAGATGGTACCTCATAGTTGTTTTGATTTGCATCCCCCTGATGGTTAGTTATGTGGAGCATTTTTTCTTTTTTTTTGTTTTGGGGTCATATCTGGTGGTGCTCAGGGTTTATTCCTGGCTGTCTGATCAGAAATAACTCCTGGCAGGGATGGGGGACCATATGGGACACTGGGATTCGAACCAACCACCTTTGGTCCTGGATCGGCTGCTTGCAAGGCAAACACCGCTAATGGTTAGTGATGTGGAGCATTTTTTCATGTGTCTTTTGGCCATTTGTATTTCTTTTTTGTCAAAGTGTCTGTCCATTTCTTCTCCCCATTATTGATGGGATTAGACGCTTTTGTCTTGTAAAGTTCTGTCAGTGCCTTGAATATTTTGGAGATTAGCCCCTTATCTGAATGGTATTGGGTGAATAGTTTCTCCCACTAAGTGGGTGGCTCTTGTATCCTGGGCGCTATTTCTTTTGAGGTGCAGAAGCTTCTCAGTTTACTAAATTCCCGTCTGTTATTCTCTGCTTTTACTTGCTTGGAGAGTGCAGTTTCCTCCTTGAAGATGCCTGTAGTCTCAATGTCCTGGAGTGTTTTGCCTATGTGTTAATCTATATATCTATGGTTTCGGGTCTGATATTGAGGTCTTTCATCCATTTGGAGTTTACCTTCATGCATTATGTTAACTAGATTTCTAAGTTCAATTTTTTGCAAGTGGCTAGCCAGTTGTGCCAACACCAATTGTTGAAGAGACTTTGCTCCATTTAGGATTTCTTGCTCCTTTATAAAAATTGGGTGATGTATGTCTTGGGAACATTCTGAGTATTCAAGCCTATTCCACTGATCTGAGGGCCTGTCTTTATTCCAATACCATGCTGATTTGATAACTATTGCTTTTTAGTAAAGTTTAAAGTTGGGTAACAGCATTCTGCCAAATTTGATTCACATAAACCCCTGGGTTACTGTTCCAGGCCGAACAGTACTGTACAATAAGCAGCTTTTTTTTTTTTGGTTTTTGGGCCACACCCAGTGACGCTCAGGGGTTACTCCTGGCTATGCACTCAGAAATCGCTCCTGGCAGGCACGGGGGACCATATGGGAACCGGGGGATCGAACCGTGGTCCGTCCTAGGCAAGGCAGCAGGCACCTTACCTCCTGCGCCACCTCCCGGCTCCCCAATAAGCAGCTTTTGAGGAAAGCATCACTGGTATGAAACTACTTCACATTAGAATGGAAGATGTCGTGCTTCTCTTGTGGGGAGATGAAGATGTGCAAACCTTGATTCTAGAGTCTGTACTACTTCTACCATGTGGGTGATTTGGTAGGTGATTTCTACAGAACACAAATTCGGAGTAGGGGTGATGACTGCTTCTGTGGGAGTATTTCTGAAGGCAATGGGCCTGAGGTGATTAAAGTTGTTAGCTAAATAAGGTGAATCTGTAATATCTATTTTTGGGGAGGTCACACCTGGCAGTGCTCAGGGGTTCCTGAGCTCAAATATCAGAAATCGCTCCCTGCAGGATCAGGGATTAGGGATGCAGGGATTTGAACCACTGACCTTGTGCATGAAAGACCTTATCTCCGTGCTATCTTTCTGGCCCCAGTAATAATCTTAAGAGAAAAAACATGCTCACACTCTAAAACGGCAACTTCACCTATTGAGCAAAAATTTTAAGGGGTGAGTGGGTTTAGAAACCTCAATATCAAGTTCCCAATTTCCCATGTTCCCATGAGAGAACCCATCTAAAATATATGTAGGGACACTGAGGGTCTAATGTCTGAGACAGACAGCTGGTAAGTTTCAGAAATTCCCGGCTTCCCTTTCCAATGGTGAATGTCACTGGAGCCACAGGAATGGCCATTCTGCGTCATTCTCTCTCCCTCTGACTTCACTCAGCATAATAGATTCCATGTACATCCATATATAGGAAAATTTCATGACTTCATTTCTCCTCCCAGCTGCATAGTATTCCATTGTGTATATGTACCACAGTTCTTAAGCCACTCATCTGTTGAAGGGCATCTTGGTTGTTTCCAGTGTCTGGCTATAGTAAATAGAGCTGCAATGAATATAGCTGTGGGGAAGGGATTTTGTATTGTATTTTTGTGTTCCTCAGGTATATTCCTAGGAGTGGTATAACTGTATCGTATGGGAACTCAATTTCCAGTTTGTGGAGGAATCTCCCTATAGCTTTCCATAAAGGTTAGACTAGATGGCATTCCCACCAGCAGTGAAAAACAGTTCCTTTCCACATATCTGCCAGCATTGATTGTTTTCCTTCCTTTTGATGTGTGCCAATCTCAATGGCGTGAGGTGGTACCTCATAGTATTTTGGATTTGCATCTCCCTGACAATTAGTGATGTAGAGTGTCTTTAAATGTACCTTTTGGCCATTTGCATTTCTTCTTTTACAAAGTGTCTGTTCATTTTTTCTCCCCATTTTTTGATGGGGTTAGATGTTTTTTTCTTGTATAGTTCTGTCAGTACATTGTATAATTTGGATATTAGTCCTTTATCGGATGAGTATCGGGTGAATAATTTTTCTTTTTTTTTCCTTTTTTTGGGGGGGGCTTCCGGTGAAGACCAGAAGGCCTGCTGGACAAATTCTAAAAGAGCTGTAACACTGAATAATTTTTCCCACTCAGTGGGTGCCTTTTGTATTTTGGACACTATCTGTTTGAGATGTAGAAGCTTCTCAGCTTAATATAGTCCCGTCTCTTTATCTCTTCTTCCACTTGTTTGGAGAGTGCTGTTTCCTCTTTAAAGATGCCTTTAGTCTCAATGTCATATGACATAGAGTGTTTTACCTACATGTTGTTCTATACACCTTATAGTTTCAGATATAATATCATGGTCTTTAATCCATTTGGATTTTACCTTCTTACATGGTGTTAGCTGGAGGACTGAGTTCGCTTTTTTTTTTTTGCAAGTGATAGTCCAGCTTCTAACACACCCTAGCAAATGTTTCACCCAGCACAAAATTCCTTCTAGAAACACCTCTGAGCTTTGCTTGCCCTGTTGGAGGCACGGTGCTTTCCCACCACTGTGTCCCTTTCTGAGTCCACACTTAGCCCATACCTGTGGACAGAGCAATAGAAAGTACAGCCTCATCTTCTGCTTGGACTGCTCCAGAAGAGCATCAACAAGGACCTTTGTAGGAAGACCTGTGAGAAAGTCACAGGCATGAGCCATAGATAAGCCCATCACGCTGCCCTGGTCAGAAGTGCCTGCACTTGGTCTAGAAATGCTGATAGGCTGCACATCATCTCAGATCCACATGGGTAGACACAGCCATAGACTCCTTCCTCTTCTGCGAATTCAGAAGTGAGTTGGGATGCTGGCATTGAGAGGGGCAGGAGTGCTTTCCTATCTCTACAGGGAAGAAATGGAAGCACACAGGCCCTCGGAACCAAGTATATGGGATGACTCTGGTGCAGCATCTTAACACACTTGCCCTGCTCTTAGGCCAGAAGTGGATTTGCCCCAGTACTCTAGTTAGGCATATCTCACTGCTCACCTGTATGGGCCTGGGTCAGATTCCCTTCCTAGCTTTAGTTTCATCACCCCAATTTACATGAGCCTATTGGGAGGGACCCCACCAATATTCATTGTTTGATAGGCTCTATTTATTGCCTTTTCTAAAAATTTTCTCATGAGATGGTTATAGCCTGTGTTCTACCACAACCATTTCATTTTGATGTGTCGTCATAGATCTTGCTTGACCACAAGCCAAGTGCTCCCCCTAGACTGCCCTATAGGTGTCCCACCCCGCCTCTTTCTCAGTCACTTCTTTTTTTTTTTTTTTTTTTTGGTTTTTGGGCCACACCCGGTGACACTCAGGGGTTACTCCTGGCTATTCGCTCAGAAGTCGCTCCTGGCAGGCACGGGGGACCATATGGGGAACCAGGGGATCGAACCTCGGTCCATCCTAGGTTAGCGCAGATAAGGCAGGCACCTTAGCTCCAGTGCCACTGCCCGGCTCCATTTCTCAGTCACTTCTGTCCATCAAGATGATCCTGGTTTATACACAATAAAAAGAACAATGTCAAACTGTCCTTGCCCTAGGTCTGTCCCTTTGAATTTCAAAGCAAGATTGGCTGGCCAAGCCTGGATCCAAACTAATGAGCCTCTCGGTTTCCCTAAAAATCTGATTGGGGGGCCAGGTGGTGGTGCTGGAGGTAAGGTGCCTGCCTTGCCTGCCTGCGCTAGCCTAGGACGGACCACGGTTCGATCCTCCATTCCCCATATGGTCCCCCAAGCCAGGAGCGACTTCTGAGCGCATAGCCAGGAGTAACCCCTGAGCCTCACTGGGTGTGACCCAAAAACCAAAAATAAAAATCTGATGGGGATGTGACATATGTGTGTGGCAGCAGGAAAGAGAGCGGAAAGTGAGTCTGGATACCTTCCTTATTTTCTTGGTTTTGTGTCACACTCATCAGTGCTAGGGACTTTGGGCTCAGGAACCACTCCTCAGCTCAGAGGATTCCTCTGGGATGCAGGAAATTAACCTGAGTTCTGAATGATCAAGGCAGTTGCCCACCCCACTTTAATATCACTCTGAACTAGCTACTATCACTCTGGAATTCCAGAGCTTAGTAATAGTGCCAAAAAGCAGTGCCTTGGCAGTGATACTGGTTGCTTGGGTGCTGAACAGGTTCTGGGTAAAGCAGCATGTTCTGGGGTCCTAGACCAGCGAAACAGGGCTGCAGTACTGGTACCAGTGTTCATCAGCATCTGAGAGGACCCAGATTCCTCACAGACACAGGACTATGTAACATTCCTGAGTAGTTTTTTCTGTTTGTATTAATTAGTTCATTTTTATTGGGCCACAGTGCTCAGGCATACCTTCTGATGGTGTTCAGGAACAAGTGGGTTGTAGGGGATCAAACGCATGTCAACAGCCTTCCAGAATAATCCACTATCTTGTTGAATTATCACTGTTAACAACTGGTTCAATATTTTAGTTTGTTTTTGTTTTGGGGTTATGCCCCACAGAATTCAGAGGTTATACTTGGGTCTGTGCTTAGAAATTACACTGAGATTATTGGAAATAATGGCATCGAAATACCTGGTATTGAAACTGGGTAAATTGCATCATGGCAAATACCCTAGCCATTGTGCTATCATTCTGGTCTCTGGTTCAATTTTTGAATGATTTTTTTTCCTTTTTTATTTATGGTGGAGAGAATGCATAGCCACAGGCAGATCACAGTCAGCTGGTGCAAATCAGCTGGGAAAACTGCAATTGGGGATGGTTTGAGCCACAGAAGAGGGATGGACAGGGGCAACCCTTGGAGTAAGAGAGTCAGGGGCTAGAACTGACTGGGCAGCTGGGGAAGCCAATCAAAGTGCAGTTAAGGTTAAGGAGGCCATTTATAAGGAAGTGATTTTCCCCTTAAAACAGTCCCTCTTGGTGAGGTTCCGCCAAAACTTGCTAAGGAAAACATCTCTCTATATGTATGTATATATAGAGAGAGACATATATGTGTGTATCTACCTATGTGTGTATATCAATTTTTGAATAATTTAACCTATCCACTAAACAACATAAACTTAGCCTTCCAGGAATTAACATCCTTTCCTTTCATGATGTTGAAGTCTCTTATATCATTGTCCCCAGCAGTACAGTATTTCCCAAGCAGTTCAAGAAATATCTGCTGAGCACAGAGACAGGAAGAGTTGGAGAGCACCAATGGCTATGTCCACTGACAAACTCAAATATTTCTTCTACTTATCACATACAAAGCTTCACCCTTCACCACCATTCCTTGAGCCCCATTCTAAGATACTTGTCTTCTGTAGGAATCTCCAGTTCATTCATGTAACCGGGATAGCATAAACAGAGAATGCGATTGCTGCAAAGTCAATGTGATGCACACAGACACCCTGGTCAGAAAGTTCAGAGAGTCTGGGAGGGTTTTGCCTTGCAGGTAACTGAGCTAATTCCATCTTTAGGAACCAATAAGGTTCCCTAAGCACTGCCAGCAGGGATTCTAGAGCACTGAGGCTGAAGAAGTCTGAGCATTGCTGCATCTAAACCTGAAACACGAGTACATGAAAAATAATGCACATGGTACAAACTGTAAATTCTGAGCACTTAGTTTGTGTTTAGTGTCTTTAGTTTTCAATGTTGATTTTAAAAACTTGATGTAAAAAATCCTCATCTGTTTAGCCTAACAGTCGCCATCTCTCTAGGACACCATAGTTTGCAATATCGATTTAAAAAGTGTAATCCTCATCTGTTTAGCCTAACAGTCGCTGTCTCTCTAAGACACTGTTACCTCCAGTATTTGGGATCACTTATCCAATCAGAAAAAAATATTTAGGGGTTGGACGGTGGCGCTGGAGGTAAGGTGCCTGCGCTAACCTAGGACAGACCATGGTTCGATCCCCTGGTTCCCCATATGGTTCCCCCGTGCCTGCCAGGAGCGATTTCTGAGCTCATAGCCAGGAGTAACCCCTGAGCGTCACCGGGTGTGGCCAGAAAACCAAAAAAAAAAAAAAAAAAAAAAAAAAAAAAAAAAAAAAAAAAAAAAAAAAAAAGAAAGAAAAAGAAAAAAATATTTCACCTGCCAAGCCAGGCAGTGCCTGATCAGTTCTAGAGCCTGGCCTTTCAAGTCTCTGGCCAGTTTTGCTGTGACGTCACGGAATCCTGGGCTTTGAAGCGCCAAAGGGCTGCCTTTGAATGGAGAGGGAGTATTGTTGGGGGTGTCCAACAGGCGTTAGGGCATCTGGGGGAACTATTTGCAGAGGGGGGCTCTTAGCATCATGGAGCTTTAGGGTCTGGACCAGGTGAGCGGTGGGGGCGCCCGGGAGCTTTGGAGGTGTTAGTTCCCTTGATAGGCAGGACAAAGCGTGGAACAGTTGGGTCTCGTTGCTTTTTTGATGCAAATGAACCAGGATCATCTGGGTGGACAGAAGAAACTGAGAAATAGGTGAGCCGGCCGGATCATCTCGAGGTGCTTGGCTGCAGACTATAAATCTGCTCTCTTTCCTGAAGCTCCCAGCCTGGAAATTTCGGGATTTTTCTCTAGGTTCATGGTCAGGAGCCAGCTGAAGGACTTAGGCTGATGCTTGGCCCCGAGGACTGGGGTCACTGCAGACTGTCTCGGGGGACCCAGTGGGGTGCCAGGAATGCGGGAAGGCAAACCTCATGGCACTATTTGCCAGTAGGGTTTGTCCCACTTAAGTCCCTGTTGCAGAGCTCTTCTGGGCCATGTGCTGGGTCAGCGCTGCTGCTGGCCTGCAAGGGAGTGCTGTTGTGCAGGGCAACTTTCCCAGAGAGCTTCTGTCCTTAACTTTCAGTGGCTGTGTGGTGCCTGAGAGAAAGTGGGCTCAGGCTGCAGCTTCATCCTTTGAATTTTGAGGGCAGGGCTTGCACTCCTATCACCCTAGCTGATCCCATTCATTCAAGCTCTTCAGATTTACTTTAGTCTCTTTCCATGTTTTTTGGGGGGTCAAACCCTGTGGCACTCGGGTTATTCTTGGCTCTGCTCTCAGAAACCTCAGGTCAGCCTTGTGCAAAGCAAATCCCCTATCTGCTGAGCTAATGCTCCTGCCCGCCCCAGCGCCTTTGCTTTATTTGCTTTTTTGGGGTTGGAAGGGGCCACACCTGTTGGTGCTCAGTGCACTCCTGGCAGTGCACTCATAAAATGTGCCTGGCAGGCCCAGGGAATCTAGAGGATGCCTGGAATCGAATCTGAGTCCATCTTGGTTTGGCTGTGTGCAAAGCAAATGCCCTACCGCAGTGCTAACTCTCCAGCCCCTACCATTTTCAATTTTTTGTGACCAATTTTTTAAATTTTTTTACTTTTAATTATGAGAACAAAGATGCAAAGAAAGAGGACAAGTAAAGTTACAGTGGAAGGACAATCACCCATAAACAGAATTCTCAGAAGTCCCCTTGCTGATATCTTTGAACTTTCAACCAAAGAACATTAAGAAAAATAAAACAGAATCCATGAACAATTACTTTGTCCCTCAAGTCCCCAGAATGTAAAACATAATATTTCTTTTTGGGGCTTTACAATGTGCAGTAATGGAATTCAGGGGTTACAAGGTAACTCCGGGTGCTGCTCCCAGAGAGGTTGCTTGTTCAGAGCCGGCTTGGCAGAAGAGAGGTAGAAAAGAAGCAGAGCACCTGGTTGGTGGTGTTTTAAAGTCTCTGGGTGCCCAATCGCCTGGCTCGATTGGCCCCACGTGGGTCAGTTGGGGCCATCTTACCGGATGCTGGTCCCTGAGAGGTTGCTTATTCAGAGTCAGGTTGGCAGAGGAGAGGCAGAATAGCCCATTTTCAATTTTTAAAAGCATACATTATATAAAGAATATGCATCATACATTTAATACCATCCACTGAACTCAGAGACAACAGGAGATGCACAACACCAATGGATATACCCACGGACATGTTCAAATATTACTCCTACTTAGAATGATCATTTCAGGACAATTCACTGAGCCCTATTATGAACCACATGTCTTATGTAGGAGTCTCCAGTTACATCTACAGTGATGTCAACCAATCAGGGTATTTGTCTCCTGAATCAGAGGCACCAAAGGGCCACCATTCTGTGTAGAGCAAGGATTGTTGGGGGCTGTCCCCACAGGCACATGAGGGACTGATGGAATGATTTTCTTTCTGGCATCCTACAGGCTGCTCTGATAACCCCTGAGCTCCAGGCTATCCAGATGAGCAACAGGAAGGCCCTGGGGAATTTTGGTTGTAGTGTCCCCTGAAGTGGCTAGACCATGCATGTGAACATTTGGATCTCCCTGCTATTTGTTTTTGATTTAGTGAACATGCCCAGAGTGCAGCAGGGACTTGACTCCTTCCTCCTTTGAGTGCTGGCTCAGGATGTGGTGACCTTCACTGATGTAGCTTTGTATTTCTCCCGGGGTGAGTGGCTGTGCCTGGATACCTCTCAGAGTATGCTCTACAAGGACATGATGCTAGACACCTACTAGCATCTTCGGGTTCTTGGTGAGAACCACCTTGGGGGGGCACTTTGAGGGCCAATCTTCTGGTAGATTGAACGGTGGACAGCCAAAGGATTGCTCACACTGCATATTTGTTTATTTATTTGTTAGTTTTTGGGTCATATCTGCTGGCACACACATGTACTTCTGGCTCTGCACTCAGCAATCCGTTCCGGCAAGTTTGGAGGAACATATAGGATACCAGGAATCTGACCAGGGTCCTGTCTGTGTGGTTCACATGCAAGGCGAATGCCCTACCGCTATGCTATAACTCTGGCCCGAACCATAGAGCTATTACTATGGTCTTGTGACTCAAGTTCTTTTCATGATTTCACAGACAACAGAGACTGGGATAACCTCAGTGCTTCTTGGGTTTTTATGTGGGACATGTATCAAATCTGTACAGTTTAACATTTTGGTGTGTTATGTGTGTGTCTGTGCTACCAAACCTATCAATTCTCAGGGCTTATACTTAGATCTGTACTCAAGAACACTGCTGTGCCAGAGGATAGCATAGTGGATCTTTTGTTTGACTTTTCAGTTGCTGACCTGGATTTGATCCCTGGCAATCCAATGGTCCAAAGAATGTGCCAAAGTGATTCCTGAGCAGAGAGCCAGGAGTAATCCCTGATGTTCACTGACTTTGACCCAAAATCCAAAAAGAAAACACTCCCTGTGGAGTTTGTTGGTTCTTAGATATGGTTTTAGGATTCAAATCATTGTCACTCCCGTGCAAGGTGAGCCACTGTACTGTCACTACTACTTTGTAACACAGGTGGAGCTTTAACCAACCCCAGCGCTGGTTGTGTATACTCCTGGCTCTGCACTCAACTGCTCACAACTGAGAGGGCTAAAGGAACTAGAGAGATGAGGAGATTGATGGTCTTTGCCTTTTGCAAGCCAGCACTTTTCTGTAGCTGTCCAATGTAGGACACTTTCTTTTACACCTGATGTCATTTGGGTGATAACCAACATGCATATAGAGAATAGAGATTCTGTTCTTCATGTGGTTTTTATTCTGCCTCGTTTATTAGGGAATCAAATGCACACGTCAGGTGCTATCTCCTTCCCTGTCTCTTACCCATGAATTCTCCCTCTGGGGCAAGGGATTGTGGAATGAATCCTTTACTGATCTCTTGCTTGGAAGAGGATTTTGGAAGGTTGAAGAAAGGCATGTATACATGTGAGTGTGATCTGTGCCCTTGAAGGCACAGGCCCTGGAATATGTGTAGAGTTTTTGAACACACATGAAATGTTGGTGTTGAGTAGTTGGTGCTGGGCTCTTAGATCAAGGGTGGGGCCTTTCCTACTCCCATTCACTGCCCCAGCTCTTGAGTCCCAGAATGCTTGAGAACTTTACTGTCTTGACTTTGTTTCTTTTGATTCCCTACCTGGGCATTCTGAACCTTCATACACACATACACACATACACACACTTCATCTGTGGCCTCCGGTTGCACAGCACATACACATACACACACACTCTTCATCTGTGGTCTTTGATTGCACAGCCCCATGTCTGGTTGCCTTCTCTTTAGCACATGAAGACCCCTCTGCCTAACAAGTCTTTATGCTTAACTTCTCCACTTGGATCCTTTGTGGTTGTTTGAGATCCCTAGGAAGGGGTTCTCTTCCTCAGGCCCATTCATTGCAGCTGCTCTGGGTTACTCATGGCTCTATGCTTCACATTAAATCCTAATAAGCTCAGGGGAGGTTATGGGTTGCTGAGGATAAAGCTGGTTGCCCACTTGAAAAGTCAATGCTCTCTCTGATATACTGTGACTCTAGCCCACTTATTGAAAATACTAAGAAAATTTGGGCCAGAGACATAGCATGGAGGTAGGGCATTTGCCTTGCATGCAGAAGGTCAGTGGTTCATATCCCGACATCCCATTTGGTCCTCCGCCAGGAGCAATTTCTGAGTTTAGAACCAGGAGTAACTAATGAGTGCTGCCTGGTGTGACCCAAAAACCAAAACCAAAACAAACAAAAAAACAAAAACAAACAAAAAACCCCAGAAAATACTGAGAAAATTTTCATTTATTTTTTTTGGAAGATTCAGTGATGCTCAGGAGTTATTCTTTGCTCTGTACTGGGGAAATACACCTTGCATGCCTTTGGGGAGTATATGGGATACCCAGATGTGAACACGGGTCAATCATCTGTCAGGCAAACAACATCCTCCTGTACTTTCTTTCTGACAAATAAAAACAATTTTCTTCTGTACATTTAAGCAGTTGATGGGTGAGATATTGTGAATTTTTCCCAGCAACTCTCTGCAATCCACCAAATGTCTCTTCTTTTTTCTAGAAGCTGATTTAGTACCTTAAATCAACATTTATTCATTCCACCTCTGTTGCCTCATTCGACCAGGTTTCCTTCAACTAATTCTTACATTGTATATTTGTGCTAATTCTAGAATGTAGACAACTAGTTCCAGATTTGGTAGTTCCCCAATTTGTTTTTGAAACTGGATCTCCCAGTGGGAGTGTAATGGCAAGATTTGCAAGTTGCAAAGAAATACTATGATTTTGGTGATGAGAAAGCAACGTGATGAAAGCAATTCAGATTCATAAAGTGGAGCCCTGGGTCCAGTTCTTCACCACATCTGTGACCTCTGTACTTTTGAGAGGAACCTGAGCATTAAAGGGAATTCCATAATTTTTCTAAGCTAAGAAATTCATACATTTTACTCAAAAGGAAGCTGATTTGTGAGGAAAGGTGCTGGGAAAGGAAGAAATCCTGTCATTTTCATTTGATGCAACGTAAACTTGTGATTTCTTTAAACTTGCTCATTTGCTTGCTGCAACCATATTCCAGCGGGAAGGTGTCCTGCTGTACATTGGATAGAAATATGGGTTTCAACCCTGACACTATTTTAGTCCCAGAGGTCCCCTGGGAATGTTTGCAGAGTATTTGGTCTTGAGTAAACATGAGATCTAACAGATGAGTACCCCCAAAGCATAAATAAAAATATATAAAAATGAAAAATCCATATTGATGTTTGAGAGTATTGTGCTTGAAGTGAGACATTTTATTTCATTTTGCTTGTTTTTGGGTCACACCTGACAATGTTCAGGTAGTCTCTGGCTAGAGTAGCTTGAACATGTATGAAGAAAAAATATTCTACCTTCTGAAGTCTCACTCTGATCTCTCAACTTCATACTCTTTTCCTATTAATAATATACTCATCCATGATGACAGCAATAGCACAGTCAATAGGCATAGGCCTTCCACACAGTTCACTGGGATTTGAGCTATAGCATCCTGTGCATGCCAGGAGTGATTTCTGCATGTAATGTCATAGAAAACCCTAACCATAGCTGAGTGTGGCCCAAAAATTTAAAAATACATTATTCTACTACTTTAAAAGAGACCTGTAACATTTCTTGTTAGATTGGCTTGAAGCAGAGGTGAAATAAGGATCAAGAAAAGGAAATGACCAGAGGAATAGCATTTGACCTTACCCATAGCTAACCTGGGTTCAAACCCCGGTATCCTCTATGGTTTCCTGAGCCCCAACAGATAAAATTCTGAGCTCAGAACTGAAAGTAACTCCTGAATACCAAGAGGTATGGATGAAAAGAAAAATAAAAGCAAAAATATAAAAGGAAAGAAAATATTGCCCAGGAACTAGAACAGCAGGCAAAGTGCTCCACTTGCCAAAACCTAATGAGACTTGGGTCCCTGGCAATCATCAGTTCCCCTGAGCAGAGCCCAGAGAGTTGCCTACATAGACTTCTTAGTAACTCCCGAACATTACTTTGAGTGACTCAAAATCTTAAAAGGGATTAGAAAACAATGCTAGCATAAAAAGATGCATGGGAACTCAGAAATTGCTCCTTGCAAGATGTGGGTTGGGTCATACACAGACTTATTTCTGCCGGTTTCTGTTGGGAATCAGAAGTGCACAGAAGCCATCTTGGGCCATACTGTTCCCAGATGCTTAAGAGTGGATTGCATCGGTGTTCCTGCTGGTGGTCTTACCTGCTGCAGAGGTGGATTGGGCCATACACAGACTGATTTCTGCTGGGTGTCAGAGGCACTCTGCGGTCATCTTGGGCCTTGCTGTTCCCAGCAGCCTGAGATTGGATTGCTTCAGCATCTTTACTAGTGGACATACCAATGAATACCACCACAACACGTAGAAAAACCCACAATACAAATGTAACAATGGGGAAACAATGCAGGCCAACACCAGGCAATGAAAATGAAGATGGCAATTCTGAAGACCCAAAAAAGGCCAACCACCTAGTTAGTCTCTCAGATATGGAGTTTAGAGAAGAAATATGGACGATGTTCACATAACTCAAAGAAAGTATAGAAGAGAACACTAATAAGAATCAAGAAAATATGAAGATAGAAATCAGGAAACTCCAAACTGAAATATCAGGTCAAATAACAGGTCTGAAAAACTCAGTAGATGAATTGAATGACAAAATACATAAGCTCTACAGCAGGGTAAGAGTAGCTGAGGATAGAATTAGTATGTTGGAAGATGAGATGCATAACAACTCCATACAGCAGAAGAGACTTGAGAAAAGAATTAAAACAAATGATCAATGGAAAAATTACTCAAAGAATGTGAACAGATGAAAATAGAGGACTTTGATAAGCTCAACAGAAACAACTTAAGAATCATTGGAGTCACAGAGACCCAGGAAGAAAATCTCCAGGAAGAATCAACGGTCAAGAACATCATTAAAGAGAAACTACCAAAGCTAAAGAACATATGTGACCAAATCCTGCATGCCTGAAGAGTACCAACTAAAAGAGACTCCAGGAAAAACACCCCGAGACACATCCTAGTCACAATGATGAATCCCACAGATAGAGACAAGATCAAAAAGGGAAATTACATTCAAGGGAGCATCCTTGAGATTTACAGCAGACCTGTCACCAGCAACAATCAAGGCCAGAGACAGTGGTGGGATATAGTGACAAAACTCAATGAAATAAATTCTTTGCCTAGAATACTGCACCCAGCAAAACTCACTTTCAGGTTTGAAGGAAGTATACATGGCTTCACAGATAAACAACAGCGCAGAAACTTTACACACTCAAAACCAGCCTTAAAAGTAAAACTGAAATATTTACTTTAATAAAAGACTGACCAACAGACACATCAAACTTTGACACAAAGATGGCACTAAATCCCATGACAATTCTTTCTCTCAATGTCAATGAACTACATGCACCTGTTAAGAGAGAGAGTGGCTAAGTGAATCCAAAAACTCAATCCAACCTTCTGCTGCCCTTAAGAAACAACCTGAGAAAATCGTCCAAGCAAACAACACCCATAAAGCTGGAGCGGCCGTGCTAATATCAGATGATGCAAGCTTTATACTCAGAAAAGTTGTAAGAGACAAAGATGGACATTTCGTATTAATCAAGGGATATGTAGAGCAGGGGGAAATCACTCTCCTAAACATAGATGCACCAAATGAGGGGTCAGCAAAATATTTAATACCATTGTTGACAAATCTGAAAAAGGATATCAACAACAACACAATAATTGTGGGAGACCTCAACACGGCTTTGTCAACACTTGATAAGTCAACCAGACTGAAACACAACAAGAATATACAAGACCTGAAAAGAGAAATGGAAGAGGACACTCCACCCCCAGAAAGCTGAATACACATTCTCCTCCAATGTACATGGGTCATTCTCTAGGATAGACTACCTGCTGGCATGTAAAATATACCTGCATAATATCAAGAGGATAGAAATTTTGCGGGACACCTTCGCTGACCACAAGGCTCTGAAATTATATGTGAACTACAAAGTGACACAGAATAAAAACTTTAACCCCTGGAAATTAAACAGCCTAATAATGAACAACCAGTGGGTCTGAGATGAAATCAAAAAGGAAATCAAAACTTTCCTGGAAACAAATGACAGTAAAGACACAAACTATCAGAACCTATGAGACACAGCAAAAGCAGTCCTGAGAGGAAAATTTATAGCTTTGCAAGCACACATAAGGAAGGAAGAAGAGGCATACCTGAATAGCTTAATGACACAGCTCATAGAATTAGAATGTGATCAACAAAAGGAACCAAAAATAGGGAGACAGAAGAAAATAACAAAGCTGAGAGATGATATCAACGAAGTAGAAACCCAAAAAAACAATCCGAAAGATCAACAAAAACAGAACAGTGTTGGAGAATATGTGAAGAGAAAGTAATTCTTATTCACTGATGGTGGGAATGCTGTCTAGTGCAACCTTTATGGAAAGCAATATGGAGATTCCTCCAAAAACTGGAAATTGAGAGCCCATACAATCCAGCTATACCACTCCTAGGAATATACCCTAGGAACACAAAAATACAATACAAAAATCCCTTCCCCACACCTATATTCATTGCAGCACTATTTACTATAGCAAGACTCTGGAAACAAGCAAGATGCCCCTCAACAGATGAATGGCTAAAGAAACTATGGAACATATACACAATGGAATATTATGCAGCCGTCAGAAGAAATGAAGTCAGGAAATTTTCCTATACATGGATGTACATGGAATCTATTATGCTGAGTGAAACAAGTCAGAGAGAGAGAAAGACGCAGAATGGCCTCACTCATTTATGTGTTTTAAGAAAAATGAAAGACATTTTTGCAATAATTTTTAAACAAAAGAGAGGAGGGCTAGAAGTTCCAGCTCACCTCATGAAGATCACCAAAAAGAGTAATGAACTTGGTTAAAGAAATAACTACATTGAGAACTATCCTAACAATGAGAATGTATGAGGGGAAATGAAAGTTTGTGTAGAGTAAAGGCAGGGCTGGGAAGGGAAGGAGGGAGAACATAGGAGCTCCCAATGTGAGGGTCATCCTGTGAGAGCAAGTAATTGGTAGTATAGGGTCCATGAATCATGGGTTCTTTCCTCTGCACAGACTGTTACCTAAATAAGCACATTTCTTGGCTCCAAACTACCTGTCTCCACAGAAATCCACCCATATGTAGAATTTTGTGTCTGTGATGGAAATCACATATGCGTGGTTCTATTTAAACATGAAGATTGTCAAGACTAAGAACTAATTGAACTAATCTTCTGGTCCATGGGAAAACAACCACCTTGGAGGAACAGGGGTGATCCTATGATATGGGACACAGTCTGGATGAAACTGTCCTGCCTGCATCCTGAGGGGAGTGAGAACTCATGAGCATCTGATCTGAAGTGAACCAGAGTGAAAAGGGCATCTTACTGTGGAACTGCCATCCACTGGACATTGCACCCCTGAATCTGCTCTGCCTAGTCTCTCGACATGGAACCCCAAGATGGGATTCCTCAGGACCCAGCTAGCAGCAGAGACAGGCTGATGGGCCTGTTGATTTCCCCCCAAATCTGAGGGGGATGTTGCATGTGTGTGTGGCAGCAGGAAAAAGAGGACAGAATGTGGATACCTTTCTTGTTTGCTAGTTTTTGGGTCACACTCGTCAGTGCTAGGGGGTAACTCATGACTTTGGTCATACTTTCTTTTTTTGGGGGGGTCATACCCAGCAGTGCTCAGGGGTTACTCCTGGCTCCATGCTCAGAAATTGCTCCTGGCAGGCACGGGGGACCATATGGGGCACCGGGATTCGAACCGATGACCTTCTGCATGAAAGGCAAATGCCTTACCTCCATGCTATCTCCCAGGCCCTTGTCATACTTTCATGCTCAGGCATGACTCATGATGCTGTTCAGGAGATAAGGGGGATGTAGAGGATCAACCACATATCAACAGCATTGAAGAAAAATGCAGCAGCTCCTATATTACCACTGATAGCAACTGGTTCATAATTTATGTTTGTTTTTGGTTGGGTTATAACCCACTGAATTTAGAGGTCATTCCTGAGTCTGTGCTTAGAAATTATACCTGGCAGTATTGGCACCATATGAGATACTGGCATTGAAACTGTATCAACTGTGATAGCAAATGCCCTACCCAGTATGCTATCATTCAGGTCCCTGGTTCAATATTTGAATAATTTAAATTATCTACTAAACAACTAAACTCAGCCTCCCAGAAGTTAAGGTTCTTTTCTTTCATGAGACTGAATACTGTTATGTCCCTGCCCCCAACAGTACATTATTCCCCAAGCAGTTGCAAGAAACATCAGTTGAGCACAGAGAAACAAAGAGATGGAGAGCACCAATGGCAACTCCCACTCACAAGCTCAAGCATTGCGGATTATTAGAAATCTTCACCTTTCCCCATATTGAACACAATTCGAACCACCTGTCTTATGTAGGAGTCTCCAATTCACTCATGCAATTAGGAGATCATGAACAGTTGATGCCACAAATGAAAAGTCAATGCAATGTACACAGACAGAAAGTTTGAGGAGTCTGGGGGCTTTTGCCTCGCAAGTAGCTGAGTCAAGTCCATTCTCAGAACCCATAGGGTTTCCTGAATCCAGCCAGGAGGAATCCTGGAGCACTGAGGCTGAAGAAATCTGATCGTTGCTGCATCTATGCCTGAAACACAAGTACATGAAGGCCAAAAAGAGCACAGGAGAAAACGTGTGAATTCTGAGCACTTGGTTTGTGTTTGGTGTCTATAGTTTGCAATGTTAATTTGAAAAGTGTCATCCTCATCTGTTTAGCTGAACTGTCGCCATCTCTCTAGAAACTCTCACCCTCAGTGGTCGGGATGACTTATCTAAATTCAGATAAAACAGAACAAAACAAACCTCATCTTCCAAGCAGGAAGCGCTGATCAGTCCTGAAAACTTTAAGAGTCCTGCCAGGTGTGCTGTGACGTCACCGAACCCCGGTCTTTGTCTCCCAAGCCTGAAGCGCCAAAGGGCCACCTTCCATGGAGAAGGAGGTTACTGGGGGTCCCCGCAGGCGCTGGGACGAAAGATCTTTCCTCCCTTTCTCTAGGCCGCCAGCCCAGGAGCCGCATTGAGCACCCCGGAGCTTCGGGGTCTGGACCAGGTGAGGGGCGGGGACGCAGGTTCAGTGGTGGTGGTGCCCTTGAACGTCCGGACCGAGCGCAGGACTGCTGGGTCTCCTTGCTTTATTGCTTCGAATGAACCAGGATCGTCTGGACGGACCGAAGGACCGAGACCGAGGCGAGTCGGCCGGATCAGGCACCCTTAGGCGCTCTGCTGCAGCCCGTGACTCTCCCCTCTCCTGTCGCTTCAGCCTGGAAAAAATGGGGTTTTCCTCTAGGTTCATTTTCAGGGCCACCCCGGGGACTCAGGCTGCTGCTTGGCTCCGCGGTCTGGGAACACACTGGGCAGGCCCAGGGCAACATACAGGATGCTGGGCATGGACTCAAATGAAGTGTGTTGCTGGGTTGGGGCTAGTACTTTGGGAAAGGGTTTTTGGGCGATGGCGACTTGTTTTGGGACAGGGATCAAATCTGTGTTTCTGCTTGCAAACTATATTCCACAGCCCTCTCCTGGCCACAGTTTATCATTTTGTTCTGGTGTGTGTGTCACAGTTTATCATTTTGTTTCTGGTGTGTGTGTGTGTGTGTGTGTGTGTGTGTGTGTGTGTGTGTTGGACCATATCTAGCAGTTCCCAGTGATTATGCCTAGTCGATATTCCAGATAACTGTTGGTCTGGAGAGTAACATAGTGGGTTGGTAGTTTACCTTGTCAGTGGATGACCTGGATTTCATCCCTGCATCCCAGTGGTCCCAGAGCCCTCCAAAAATGATGCCAAGCACAAGGCCAGGAGTCTTCACTGAGCATTACTAAGTGTCGTCCAAAAGTAAAAACAAAAAGTCCTCGTGCAGCGTGTTGGATTTTATCTATGGTTCTGAGATTTAATTCATTGTCAGTCCCTAGCAAGGCAATTAACCACTCATCAGTACTATCACTTAAATTCCCCACTTTTTAAGACATTCAGCCTTGTCGACCTTGATAGTGGTTGATCCTGGTTCTGCAGTCAGTGCTCACTCCTGATGGGGCTAGGAAAGTACAGAGGGTGCCGAGATCAATGTATGTCAGCCGTGTCCAAGTCCAGAACTATCCTATTGGCTCTCTCAGTAGGGGGCAAGTCTCATACAGGGGCCCTGTTGCATTCCTGTCTTTAACCCATGAATCTCCCCTCAGGGGCTGGCCATTGGCGGGTGAATCCTGCGCTGATCTCCTGGTTGGATGGAGGAGACCTGGGGATACTGCAGAGTAGCATGTTTGCAAGTGAGTATAGAGAGAGCCCTTATGACTTTATGCCCAGGATGTATACAGAACATCATGGGTACCTGTGAAATGTGGGTGCTTGGTGTGGAGTGTTATTTTCTCAGTAGAGGTGTTCACGGCCTTTTCCACTCCCATTCAGAGATCTTGATGCTTGAGTTACAGAGCTTTGTGCTTAAATATACAGATAGAGCTTTGCATCTTGGCCTTGCTCTTTCCGTTTCTCTTTGATTACTTAGAACAAATCCTGCGATTCTTTTTTTTTTTTTTTGTGGTTTTTGGGTCACACCCGGCAGTGCTCAGGGGTTATTCCTGGCTGCATGCTCAGAAATTGCTCCTGGCAGGCACGGGGGACCATATGGGGGCACCGGGATTCGAACTGATAACCTTTTGCATGAAAGGCAAATGCCTTACCTCCATGCTATCTCCCGGGTCCAAATCCTGCGATTCTTACTCTTCACCCCATCAGAGTGATCTGTTTGTTGAGTTACATAGCCTGTGTTGTGGTGTCTTATTCAGTGGAAGCTCTATGCCCCTCTGCCATGTCTGTTTTTGTGCCTTCACCCCTAGAACATTAGCAGGGTTTTTGAGACCCCAAGAATTGGTCTTTTTTCTCTCCTATTTTTGTGGCCCACTCTTTAGTGCTGCTTGGGTGTTACTCCTATCTCTGTTCATCATATTAATTCTTTTTTTTTTTTTTTGCTTTTTGGGGCCACACCCGCTAACGCTAGGGGTTACTCCTGGCTATTCACTCAGAAGTCGCTCCTGGTTTGGGGGACCATATGGGACCCCAGTAGATCGAATCACTGTCAGTCCTAGGCTAGCACTGGCAAGGTAGACACCTTGCCTCTAGTGCCACCATGCTGGCCCCAACATCAGATGAATTTTTGATGTACTCCTTGGTCTTTATGGGATACTGGTGGCGAAACTTGTTATCCCTTTTTTTGGGGGGTCACACCCAGTGACGCTCAGGGGTTACTCCTGGCTATTCACTCAGAAGTCACTCCTGGCAGGCACGGGGGACCATATGGGGAACCGGGGTATCGAACCTCGGTTCGTCCTAGGTTAGCACAGGCAAGGCAGTCACCTTACCTGCAGCGCCACCGCCCGGCCTCTCGTTATCCCATTTAGAAGGTCACCACCTACTCTACTATACTATGGCTCTAGGTGATTATTGAGAATACCAAGAACATTTTCATTTGTTTATCTATTGCTCAAATGCCTGACACTCAGGGGTCACTCCTGGCTCTGTACTAAGGATGCACTTGCAGGCCTTTGGGAATATATGGGATTCTGAGAATTGAACTTGGGTTAGCCACTTGCAAGGTAAAAATTCTTGCTGCTCTATTTTCTCTGTGGTCCAAATAATTTTTCATCTGTACATTTAAGCACTAAGACATTTTGGATTTTTCCCAACAACTCACCACAATCCTGCCATGTATCTTCCCTTTTTTGTAAACTGATTTAGTACCTTAAAACAAGATATTTTCCATGAACTCTTGCTGCATTCAACCAGGTTTCACTGAATTAATTCTTAAATTGCATGTAGGTTGAATTTAGAGTGCAGACCTCAAGTTCTGGTATTGATATTTCAGCTATTTACTTTTTAGAACAAGATCTCCAAAGACAAGTGTGATGGTAAGATGGTATGATTTCAATTCAGTATGATGATTGTGTTGGTGGGATACCTCAGTGCTGCAAGCATATAGGATTTGTATGTGGGGTACTGAGTCCAGCTCTTCAATTCATTATGGTCTCTACAATGCTCAAAGGATACTGAATGGTAAAA
>PVKC010001869.1:25934-47214 GCA_004027635.1 Crocidura indochinensis
GATGGGAGTAGTCTTGGGCGGATACGACCTGTAACTTTACCTGCAGACCCCACCCAGGTGGGTGATATAAGGCCTTGATCTAGTAGGTTTGAGGTCTTGGACCTTTTGCCAGCTTGGAGGTCAGAGGAAAGATGGCTGGAAGAAGTAAGACGCAGGGCTAGCTAAGAATGGCTGAATGCTTAATTGGTTATGATATAGGACACACATGTGGTGATTAGGGTATGAATAAAGCTGTTACTTCCTGAAGCCTGCCTGTGAGTGAGATTTCTACCCGTCGCTTTCCTGGACCCCAGACCCATCGATTAATGGAGAATGGAGCCACGTGGCCTGGGAGAGCAGACAGAGGCCTCCATCTCCATCCATCTCCATCCAGCTTCATCTTTATTTATTTAAGACAACAAAAGGAATTCCACAACTTTTCAAACCTAAAGAAATTCATAGTATACATACCATGATCACGAAGGTGGTTTCCCCAGGGCGAGGCTTATCCATTGCACTCTGGATGTACTGACCCTGCGATTTCCCCAAATGTGGGAAACTTGAGTGCATAATTTGTGGTAGTGGGGGACTGCTTTCGTGTCTCCCCTGAAGAAAAAAAATAAATTCATAGTACTTTTCGCAGCCAAAGATACTAATTTATGAGTAAATGTGGTGGGGAGGGATGAAGTACTTTGATTTTTATTTGAGACAATTTTACCCCCTAATCACAGAGTACTTAGCCAAGACTTAACATGAGCTCAGCCTGTTGAGGACCCCAAAAGAGTAAATAAAAATATAGAAATTGAAAATGGTTAAAAGGGGCTGGGAGATAGTCCAAAAGTAGGGTGTCTGCCTTGCGTGTCAAAGGTTAGAGAACTAATTGAGAAAACCTTTTGATTTTCCACAGGGAAGCAGACAGCCTCAATGGGATGAGTGTGATCATCTTGTTCTTGTACAAACTCTAGAGCATTGACTTCCTTCCTGATTCCAGTGGGAGCGAGACTTTGGGGAATCTGTTCTGGGGGGGGGGGGCAAGAAAGAAAAGAGCATCAGAGCATCATTGCTGCAGATTTGCTGTTCACTGGGCATTGTGGCTTTGAATCTACTCCAAGTCCCAGCACATGGACCCCTATTGTGAGGCCGATTTGGACCCAAGTTACTAGCATTTTTTTTCCTGAGCCCTTCAGAGACAGTCTCAGAAGCACACTCTCCAGGGAGTGGAGTCAATGGTTTCTAAGCAGTGTTGGAGAGCCTGTCCATGTGTTTGACACCATGGCTCTTAGATGCCAATGGGCTCTTAGATGTCCCCATTGCACAGGATCTCTCTGGAAGTTTCCCAAGGTAAACATGCTCTTTGTCAGTCATCACACCCAAGTAACCCTAAGGATGTTCAGAAAGGAAAGGAACGATATTGTGTGATGAATACAGGATGCCCTTTTATTATTTTTCAGACCTAACTAGGCACAAGGGAATTCATACTGGAGGGAAGGCTTATATATGTCGAGTGTGGAGGCCTTCACTCAGACTTCGAACCTTATTGAGCATCTGAGACTTCATGGAAGAGAGTAATCTTTGCATGTAATGAATTGGAGGACTTCACTATCTTCAAGACAACAGGCACTGGAATATTTAAATGGAGAGAAATTTTATACATGTTAGGTATGTGGGAAGAGCATCATATATTACTCAAATCTTATACAAACAGGAAAATTCATACTGGAGAGAAACTCCATATTATTATGCATTGTGAAGGCTTTCATTGTTCAAGATTTACTAGCCATATTTTTGTGTTTTTTTTTGTTTGTTATTTTGCTTTTGGTTTTAGGGTCACACCTGGCTATGGTCAGGTGTAACCCCTGGCTCTGCACTCAGAAATCGCCCCTGTCAGGCTCAGGTATGCTGGAGTCCAACCATGGTTGACTTGGATCGGCCTCCTTCAGGGCAAACACCCTACTCCTTTGCTGTTTCTCTGGCCATTTTAATATCCATCCTGCTGAGAAACCTTGTGCAAGTAAGGAATGTGGGAAGAGCTTCACTCTGTTTTCAAGCCTTAGTGAGCACTGAAGAGTAATCTTTTGCGTGTAAGGAGCGAGGGAAGACCGTTGAATTCCCCCCATACCTTAGGAAATATATCAGAATTCATTCTGGAGAGACACCTGAAATAATTTCGAGTGTGAAGATCTTTCATTCCTCCTCCAGTCTTTTGGCATATATAAAAATTATAAATGGTCGGTTAGAACATAGGTAAATATGATTGGTGTTTGCCTTGCACCCCCTGCATCAGTTCGATCACTGGTATTCTATACGTTTCCCTCAAGCCTGCCAAGAGGAATTCCTGAGTAAAGAACCTAAAATAACCATATAGTACCCCATGGTGGGTCTCAAAAAATAAATTAAGGAGAATTTAAACTGAAAATAATCTTTACATATGTCATTAATATGCTTGCTTTTTTTCTAAATGTTTTCTCTGTAGAAGAATCTGCATTCTGGAAAGAAATATGTACCTAGAATGTATGTGGGAAGGTCTTTGTTGATCTTCAAACTGTTGAAATAGATTGTTCATACAGCAGAAGTCTTCTAAATGTAGTTTAGGAAACTTTAATTGAATCCTCAGTGCTTTTTAACACACATTTCAGGGAGGGAGCAGCAAGCATGTTTGACCTGATGCAGTCAGCCCAGCCTTTTTTTACACTCTCCTTCCTCTGACTTATCAGCCCAGCTTTGATCTTTAACATCTTGTAGGCTTTCCCATGCAGTGCCAGGAGTGATTCCTTAGTGCAGAGTACCAGGAGCGATTTCTGAGGGTAGGGTTATGACTAAACCGTGATTGCTGGGTGTGACCCAAAAATAAAAAAGAGGAATTGAAGACAACACATTCACCTGGAACCATAGAAGGCTGAACCTTCCCTCTCCCATAGAGGTTCCATCAGGAACAATGGCTTGGAGAGAAATGTCAAGGACTTCAACTACCCCCATCCTGCCCCTGGCAACTGCCCTAGCACAGGACTCTCACCTAGGGTGGAAGCCCCAAGAGAGAAGCTTCAGAGAAAGTCTAGAAAAGCCAACTTGGAACAAAGGACAAGTGTTGCCTGGACCCTGGTGGCAGCATCTCCCTTCAGACCTGGGGAAATTCCAGCTTTCTTCATGGAATTTGGGTTGGGGAGGGCTTTGTCTGTGGAGAAACCAGAGCTCTGTCTAGACTAGAGAACACACACTCTGTCTGTCTGTCGGTCTGTCTGTCTGGTTTTTCTCTTTGTTTGGAATTTTGGAACCACACCCGGCAGGCGCTTAGGGGTTACTCCTGGCTCTCTGCTTAGAAACCGCTTCTGGCAGGCACAGGGGTATGTATGTGGGATGCTAGGATTCGAATCGCCCTTGGTCCAGAGTCTGCTGCTTGCAAGGCAAACACCATACTGCAGTGCTATCTCTCCGGCCACCTTCTCTCTGATTTTTTGTTTGTTTGTTTGTTTGTTTGTTTGTTTTGAGCCATATCCTGTGTGCTCAGACTTAGGGAGTCAAGAGAACAATGTGGGTTGGAGGGGACTGAATCTGGGCCGCCCATGTGCACTGCCAGTGCCCTCTTGCTGTCCAGGCCTGACTTTCCTGCAAAGCACACGTCCTGGATCTCCAACGTGCTTCCCAGGAGCCAGAGCTGGAGAGAGCCAAAGGGCCAGGTTCCCCTGTGGAGGCTACTGCCTCCTGCCCCCAAATCATCAGAGCCAATGGAACCCCACATACATCATTTGGTTCATTTCCTTCTCTGTGGTTTATGAAAGTTCCTGCATGAGATAGTTCAAATCTTGTTCTCCTTCGACCACCTGCTTCGCAACCGATTCTGAGTCTTGGTCATTTTGGGGTGTTGATACTGAACCCCATTCACCCACTTCTCTGCTCTAGCCATCGGTGTTCTGGTCTCTAAATCGGCATCCCCGCACTTCCCCTGGGTGCTCCTGCCTTTCAAAAGGCCATGACTCTGGAATCTCGGGGTGCTCAGCAGGGCGCCTCTGTGGCCAGAAAGAAAAACATTCCTCTGGACAACCCCTCACCCAGGGGACCTGCTCTCCACCCCAAGCTTTGGTGGTTGGTGGAACCACAAGGGAAAAAGGATGGGGGGGTGGGAAAGTGCGATGTGTGACATCACTGGGATGCCCTCCTCAGTTTTGAATGACCACGCTCCCTCTTCACAACAGGCACTTGGCAAGAAAGGGGAGATTTTGCTTCTTCTTGACTTAGATTGGGAGATCCAAACCGCTGTATTCTACAGGTCATACAGAGATGGAGAGTGGGAATTGATCACATGTGCCGTGCAGACTTAGCTGTTTTTTTAATTTTATTTTTAATACTTATGTTTTGGACATAACTCGTAGGTTTAAAGTTATTCATAGCTCTGTGCTCTCAAATTACTTCTGCAGACCTGGAAGACATCTGAAATGACAGGGATCAAACTCATGGGGGCCATGTGTAAGGGAAATGGCCTACACTCTGTGATATGTATATATGTGTGTATGTATATAATTATGTATGTTTCTAAAAGAGAGAAATATTTTGCTTATGTTTATATTTGTGCCACACCTAGCAATGCGCAGGAATTATTCCTGGTGTGATCTGGAGAATATATAGGATGCCAGGGATCAAATCCAGGTCTGCTGCATGCAAAGCAAAAGCATTCCCTGCTGTACTATCACTTATCTCCCTGGATGACGTTTCTGACCCAAGATATCTGTGTATATAACATTGAATTAGCAGGAGAGCATCAACTGCTCCAGTCTCATTTCTCACCATTTTTAAAACATTTGATCCAAGACCCTTCTTCCTAGATCCACAAACACCTAAAATCCATTTTGACTATTTCCACATCCAACATATTAATGATATTGTGCCAGATGGAGGAACTTTCCTCAAGACACTGTCCTAAATAACTTCCATATTTGGTTTTGTGGATGTACTAAAAACCTGAATGTCAGTCTGTGGAGGTGATTCTGAGGGGTCTCGGCTTGCAGTTTCACACCAGAAACCAGAGTCAAAATGTCATTTCCTCCACAGGTATCCAGCAGCACATCATTTTTAATTTTACTGAGTCAGCCAAGCTTCCTTTTATTGCTGCTTTTCACCCACATTTATTAGTTAGAGTTGAACTTCAATCACAGGGAGTCTGGGATGCAAAATTTAAGGGTACTTGTGCTAAAAAATAAAAAGATGAAAGGAAAACAGAGATTTTGCATGTGCATGACATTTCAACTATGTCCTCATCCAGAAATTTTAAGATATCACGCCAAAGGGATCTTCCTGATACTTTCCTACATAACTATCCTGTTTCGTTTTTTGAAGAAAATAAAAATCTGAATTTAGGGTCCCAAGTGGTAATTCAGTCCTTAAGGTTGATGAATTGTGCAGTGAAAATAGATCTATCACAAGTTCCCCTTAAGGCCCAACCGGTCTCACTAGGATAGAGTGGCCTTGTGGTGACCAGAGTTAAAATCTTCCCTCCAAACATCCACCTTGCACCACAGACCTACATACTTTCTCTCAGGTCTATAGAAATGAAGTCTGGAAGGATACCAAGTAGAAACATAGCAGAAAGGACAAGGACAGTCAGGTGATGCTCCCCTCACTCTCTTCCCAGAGGAAATGACCAAGAAAGACGTCTACCATTGTAGAAATTTAAAAAAATGAAGTCTGAAGAAACCAGACTCAATGCCATTTAGAGTTCCAGAAATAGACCAGGAGGCTCTGGTGGCACTGTATTTCTTCTCAGAGGCCTAAAGAACCAAGCACCAGGTAATAATGCATCTCTAGGCCATGAAAGGCAAACCCCACATACTTGAGTTTGGAACAGTTTTCCCTCCTGCTGGACTTCAGCGGTCTTAGAGAAAGGGAGACGGAAGAAGGTGAACTCCTGAGAAGGGACAAGTTCCCCTAGGAGAGAAATCAATAGGATTCCTTTGCAAAAACTCCACCACTAGCCCTGGCCACTAGGCCAGCCCTGATCACATCAATCTTCAATAAAATAATGATGTTCAGAGTCCCTCATTTTCAGATATCCATGATTTTTCAGTGGTCATTTTGTATTCATTGGTCATTTTTGTTTCTATTCATTTGTTTTCCTTGTTTAGCCTGGGACAACACAGGATTACTCTGGGCTCTGCAATCAGGAGCCTGAGGACCCATGAGATGCAGAGATTGAACCCTGATGGCAGCTTGCAAGGCAAGAGTCTTCCCTGCTGAGTTAGAACTGGGGCTCATCTTTTTAATTCCTGGCCCAAAAACTAAACGGGAAAAAAGATGTTCAGCATCACCTTCTCTGCCCTTTACCCTAAAAACTTGAGTTTTCACTTTTCTTAAACAGTTTCATATCTTTCCTATACCTGGCTCTCAGATTTGAAGCTTTCAATGAAATGTCAAGAAAAACATGCAGCTGATAATTGCTATGACTTTTGCAGACTATCACCTGAAATATAAAATAAATCAAATAAAAATTTGAACCTTTTGGTGAAGCCTACGATAATGATCAGAGGAGGTTGGCTGGCCTGTTGGGAACCAGAGATAAAGCATCAGAGAGATGCTGCTTGCGTTATACCTATTCCCCTTTCTTTCTACCTTCTACTTATTTCTACTCAAGTACACGGACTATTTTGGCAGGTGAATATTCATCAAACTCTCTTGCTTTCTCTAAAACTCTCCTAATGGTGGCAGTAGCCCCCCAAAACCAGAAGAAATAAAAGTATTTTTTGTTTTCTTCTCTCTGAGTCCAGGGCGATCAGATTCTACATATTGGCAACAAGGTAATCACAAGGACCCACCAGGGGGCCAGAGAGATAGCACAGGCATTTGTAGGGCATTTGCCTTGCACACAGCAGAACCGGAATGGACAGTAATTTGAATCCTGGCATTCCATATGGTCCCTTACAATTGCTAGGGGTGGGCCCTAGGAGATAGCATGGAGGTAAGGCATTTGCCTTTCATGCAAAAGGTCATCAGTTCAAATCCCGGTGCCCCATATGGTCCCCCGTGCCTGCCAGGAGCAATTTCTGAGCATGGAGCCAGGAGTAACCCCTGAGCACTGCCGGGTGTGACCGAAAAACCACACACACACACACACACACACACACACACACACACACACACACACAAACAATTGCTAGGGGTAACTCTTTCTTCTTTCTTTTCTTTCTTTCTTTCTTTCTTTCTTTTTTTTTTCTTTCTTTCTTTCAATGGGGGGACAGAGCTGGCATTGCTCAGGTGTTACTCCTGGCTTTATGCTCAGAAATCACTTCTGGAAGCTAAAGGGACCATCTGGGATGCCAGGATTCAAACCACAGTCTTTCTGTATGCAAGGCAAATGCCCTACCTCTGTGCTATCTCTCTGGCACCAGGGGCAATTTTGGAATTCAGAGCCAGCAGTAATCCCTGAGTGCAGCCGGATGTGACCCAAATACTGAAAAAAATTAAAAGACCCACCAACAGACCCCACAGGCCCCCATGAGCCATTTAACACTGAACCCTGGCTGACTTGGGCCTCTGCAGCGTATTCTAGATAGTCATTCTATTTCTCTCACTGCCTAACATTGTCATAATAGTTGTCAGTGTACTTATTTCACTAACTGAACTAATCACTGTTAGTGGTGAGCTTTATATCATGAGCTGATATTCCAGCCCTAATCTCTATTATCTCAGATTTATTACAATAATGTCTTTTAATTTTTTGAAATTCCATTGATGTGTGAGACTATTCTGTGTGTCTCTCTCCCTCTACCTTATTTTACTCAACCTAATAATTTCCATGTCCATACATGTATGACTTCAATTCATGACTTCCTCTCCTCTGATGGCTGCATATATATATATATATATATACCACAGTTCCTTTAGCCATTCGTCTGTTGAAGGGTATCTTGGTTGTTTCCATATTCTGGCTATTGTAAATAGTGCTGCAATTAATATAAGTGTGCAGAAAGCATTTTTTCTACTGTGTTTTTGTGTTCCTAGAGTATATCCCTAGGAGTGGTATAGCTGGATCATATGACTCATCCATATGATGATCAATCCCATATGATCCTGAGATTTACTGCTAAAAGCATAAAGCAATTTTAATTTTCTTGATAAAATAGAGATATGGGTGATGGCTTGCAAAAACATTAAGGGATTGGTAGATTCCTACAATTTCGAAAGCATTTAATCCCAGGATTTCTTCCATCTCTCCAATGAACTGATATACATTTTCCCAAATCTATTCATACTCTTCCTCATAAAAACATTCAGAGACCCAGTCACAGAGTATTTCTCTTGAGAACACTTTGCCGAAATACATGGCTTACGCTGCTGTGACCATAATAAAGAAGCCCTTCTCTCCTTGCTGTCACTCCTGCCAGGGATCGTGGGATTTCTATACTAAGGAATCTGCTGCTCTCACACAAAAGATGGATCTTTGAATGAGACATAGCTATCTGCTGAAAGTACATTTTGCTATGAAGGTGCTACAATGGCCCATTTCTGCCCATTCTGTCACAATGTACACTTAATGAAAAACAAGATAAGATAAACATAGTTTTGTGGACATAGGAAGAAAGTGTGCAAGTCAAGGCAGGTGTTTTTATTTTTTATGTCATGGAGCCCTAGTGTCACAATTTCCCTGATTCTTTGGAAATTGAAATCATTTTGAAAATCAGATGCATAATTTCATTTAATTTTTTATCTTTTTTTTTGGTTTTGGGGTCACACCTATTAGTGTTCAGGGGTTACTCCTGGCTCTACTCTCAGAAATCGCCCCAAGCAGGCATGGGGGGTGCCATATGGGATGCCAGGATTCAAACCACCCTCCTTCCACATGGAAGGCAGATAGATGCCTTACCTCCAGGCTAGCTCTCCAATTTTATATCTCTTATATTTAATTTATGTAAAGATAATTCATTACATAGCTGACATAACTGATCATAATACATTTGTTTTAGGAATACCAAGAGCAACATGATTTAAAAAATAGAAAATTGAAATTAACACTAATGAGACGGGAGAGAAAGGAAAGAAGAAAAAGTTCAGTAGCAAGTATATATTTTTAAATTATTGAATCACTAAAAACAACAACAAAATTATTGAATCACATGAATGCATTAAAGGTCTAGCAGAAAGTTTAGTAAGCTCTTCTTTAAAGAAAATCTTAAGAGTTTAAAAAAATACACTAATAACGGTGTGAGGGTGGCAATAGTTGTTGTTTGCATAGGCCCAGCAAAATATGGAGAAAATGGGGGGAAAGCCTTGGCCTAAATACAAGGAGACCTTATCACTGAAGTTTCCTGGCCTAAGACCGACTCTGGACTCCAGGCATATGAGGCTGCCCAACCCCTGAGTATTTTTCTGTTACTGGTGAAACATTTTCACACATTAGCTGCTGTTGTTGTCAGGTTTCTGTTGATAAAGATTCTAGTTTCTGTGTATTTCCTTCATTGAAGTCAGGCTGATGTGCAGTGTCCTCTCGTTTCATCTTACCATAGGTTGTTGCTGTTGCTGAGCCTTCTGTGTGTCAAGAGAACACTTCTGGGGCCGGCGCGGTGGCGCTAGAGGTACAGCTTCTGCCTTGCCAGCACTAGCCTAGGACGAACCACGGTTCAATTCCCCATGTCCCATATGGTCCCCCAAGGCAGGAGCAACTTCTGAGCGCATCGCCAGGAGTAACCCCTGAGCGTCACCGGTTGTGGCCCAAAAAATAGACAACACTCCTTGGGGTACTTCAATAGCAGGGTAGCGGCAGGGTCTTCCCTGGTAGAGGTTTGCTTCTGGTGATGTTGTAGACAATTGTGGTCCTTTCCGTAGATGGTCAATGGTTCAGAGATGTACGGGCCATGCCCATTGAGATGTATAATTTTAAATAAAGCTGAGGGAAATAACCTTTGGGGTCGTTTACAACCAGCAGTGCCCAGGGGATACTCCCGGCTCTGTGCTCAGAAATGGCTCCTGGCATGCTCGGGGGACCATATGGGATGCCAGGATAGAACCTCCATCCTTCTGCATGCAATACCGACATCCAGCCTCCATGCTCTCTCTCCTGCCCCTGAGTTTTGAAAAAGGAGTGCCTGCTGCCAAGCTCAGGATGTCCCTTTAAGAGGTCGGCAGGAGTAGCTGTGACGTCATCGAAGGACCCCCCCCCCCAGTGTCTGGACCTTTGCTTGCCCATTCCTGGTTCAGTCCCTTGAGCTGCCTTCCCTGCAGCTCGGGCCTGTCCAGGGGGACCCGTGGCCATGTGGGGGGCTGTCTGGAGGGACAATGGGCCGCTCTGAGCGCGTGGAGCCCCGGGTCACAGCCAGGTGAGATGTGGGGGCGCCCCGGGAAATTGGGGAGGTGATGGCGCCCAGAGGCTGGACAAACCCAGAGCAGGGAAGTTGGATCTTGTTGCTTTTGTTCCTTTGAGAATCCGGATCCTCTCCATTGAGAGAAGAGGCCTAGAAAGAGCCCTTCTGGGGGAGGAGATCGGCTGCCCAAGACCCTAGGTTTTGCAAGTGTGTGAGCGGGGTTCAGTCCCAACACCCCACTCTGATCTAGATGCCGGAGACCTTGGGGAAGCAGGCAGTTGGGGAGAACGAGCCCAGGCGGGAATTTTCAGACAGGACCAAGGAAAGTACTGACTGAGTGGTGCAGGGGAGGCCCCTGGTGGCTCCTAGGAGTTTGGAGGAAGAGGCGGTGGCCCTAGAGGGAATCTGCCCCCTTCAGTCTCTAGGGCTCTTGTCCCAGGAAGACACTGGGGGATTCAGGACTTGAGCTGTGCAGGTCTTGCCTGAGAGAGTTCTGACTGCAGAGGCCCCTATCAGCCCTGACCATGGCAGGGAAAGAGCTACCCGGATACACTTTCCACAATGAAAGCTTGAAGCCCCCAGGTCTGAGAGAGTTGCTTCCACCCTGGCCCCAGGCAATGGGTCCTTTGTTCCAAGTAGGCTTTTCTAGGTGTTTTCCAACTCACTCTGCTGGGCTTTCCAATTTGGTTAAGACTGCTGTTGCTAGGGTGCTTGCCAGGGTCAAGGTGGGGGACAGTTGAAGGTCTCTGACATTCAGCCCTTGGTCTCCATTCCTGCTCTGAGAGGGGGAGGGTGTAGCCTTCTTTTGCCCTGCACTGGCCTCAGGTCCATGTGTTCCCGAAGCCTTTGTTTTTAGTGTATCTCCAGATTTTATTGTCCTGGGGTGCCTCCTGCCTGTTTGCTTCTAAACCTTGATCAGGTACTTAAGGAGTGTGGAGTCATTAATTTCTACTTCTATTCATTTCATTACTATGACACTTTGGGGAGTGTTGTTTGGGTCACACCCATCAGTGCTAAGGGGTTACTCCTGGCTCAGAAATCACACCTGGCAGGCTCAGGGGACCATGTGAGATGCTGGGACTCAAACCACCTTTCTTCTGCAGGCAAAGCAAAGGCCCTGCCTTCATGCTATCTCTCCTGCCCCTACTATGACACTTTTATTCTGGATGGGTTGCTCTGAAGTACAAATGGATCCTTGCACACCACTGACCCATCATTGGTCCCTGACACTGTGTAGGGTTCTCCAAGCCCTGCAGGAGTGATTTCTGAATACTGAGCCAGAATTATCCCTCTGAGTGCCTCAGAGGTTATAAATTGAACACAATTTTAAAGTAGAGAAAATTCTTTCATTCAGGTAATGTGGAATGGCCTGCATTGTCTTCTTACACCTTATTCATAAGAATGTTCATATTGAATAAAAATGATATAATGTATGGTTTTTGAGGAAGGTCTGAGCTTAACCTCTGACACCATACTATTCCTAGAAGAAATTGTGTTGGAGAGGGGTCTTATGAAAGATTGTGAGAATTAATTACATTTCTTACTTCCTTTAATTCCTCAAAGCCAGTGCTTAGTCCTACATTGCACAAATATTTGTGCTAGCAGTGAGTGTGAGGAAGCCATAGGGTATGTGAGCAGCAAGCGCTGAATACGCCTGGCAGAGGTACTTCCAGGCTGAGTACAAGTGACCATTTTACTTCCAGTTTGCAGGGGGTAGTGACATATTGGACTTCTGCCTCAAAGTTAGCCCTGCCCTATACCCAAGGACTCAGGTGTGTAGGTCCTCCCAGTAGAGCAAGATCAGTTTTCCTATCCTATTCACATCCTGATCCCAACCCCATTCTGTTTTCTAAGAGAGAAAGGAGTTTCTGTCTGTGTATGTTCTCATGGGCCAGAGCTGGTGCCCAGAGGTGAGGCCCAACTGGCATTTTTGGCCCTCGCAGGCTCTTCCTGTCAGGGCAGGGGTTTTCTTCCTCTGCAGTGCTCATGAGCATATCTTTCCTACAGGGATTCATGCAAACTGCCTTTCTGCTACTCTTCTGGAATAATATGCGGTAGGAAAGATGGATCTGCACCATTGAATGTCCAGTTCCCAGGTAGGTGCAGAGTGTGAGCATAAGGAAGGACGGGGTGGAAGGACAGGAGTGTTCAGCCCCCATATTGTCAAGCTGTGGCCCCTAGCTGGGGTGCTGGACTCTGTTATTTGAGGCTACTTTTGACCTTGTTTTCTGTGTTTTGTTAAATGTCCCATGGTGTGTTCAGACTTGGCTCTTGAAACAGTGTTCTTGGGTCACCACTGACAGGTCTCAGACCCTATGGGTTCTGGAGTCCATAAAATATGTTTTGGTGGGGCCCGGGAGATAGCATGGAGGTAAGGTGTCTGCCTTTCATGCAAAAGGTCATCGGTTCGAATCCCAGTGCCCCATATGGTCCCCCGTGCCTGCCAGGAGCAATTTCTGAGCATGGAGCCAGGAGTAACCCCTGAGCACTGCCGGGTGTGACCCAAAAAAAAACAAAAAAAATGTTTTGGTAATACTTTGCTAAGGAAATCCTGTATCTCAAGTTTCTGCCCTAAACCTTCATGCCTACCAGGGATCAGATATATTACTGAATTTTAGTATTGGCTCCAGTGTCAATGGGGGTTTTCCTGGCTCTGTCCCTCCTAATCTGCAAGATGGATCATAAGGGGAGTGTGAGGTTCTCTCTGGGTCAGTCTAGTACAAGGAAAGTGCCCTCCTGGCTGTTCTGTAGATTTAGAACAAAGTTCTCTGTTTTTTTGTTTGTTTGTTTATTTGTTTTGATTTTGGGTCACACCCGGCAGTGCTCAGGGGTTACTCCTGGCTCCATGCTCAGAAATTGCTCCTGGCAGGCTCTGGGGACCATATGGGGCACCGGGATTCGAACTGATGATCTTTTGCATGAAAGGCAAACGCCTTACCTCCATGCTATCTCCTGGGCCCCAAGTTCTCTGTTTTGTTTTTGGGCATACCCAGTTTTGCTCAGGGGTTACTCCTGGCTGTGTGCTCAGAAATTGGTCCTGGCTTGGGGGACCATATAGGATGTCTGGGGTTCAAACAGTGATCTGTCCTAAGTCAGCCACTATTTGTGTTTTCCTCCAGTTCCTAGATGCAGGCCAATACAGCCGCACTTGTCTTTTCTTTATTTTCACTCATTACACTCAATGGGGATCTTACATGCTTCCTAGGTTGCCTAATGTTCTAAAATATGGTGAAGAATTTTTTGCCTTACTGGAAACTATGTGGATAGGTCTTTTCCTGCATGTGCACTTCCCTTTGGGTTTTAGTTTTGATTTCTTTGTGCTGTGCTGCTTCAACTTCTTTTGTATTTTTGTATAAATTTATTTTTTCCATGTTGGCTATACTCAGGGCTTAATCTTGACTCCACATTGAGGATTTACTCCTGGTAACGTTAGGGAACTCAAGTATATGCCAGTGATTGGCCCTGGGTTGGCTTTTGTGCAACCGCTGGCTCTGTTTCTCTACCACTGTTGGTCATTCCATGCAGTTCAGATCTTTTGTTCTTCACTCCGAAGAGTCCACCTCCTCCCTATTCAGACATTTCTTTTCAGAAACAAGTTGCACTTTCAAAGCCTAATGTGTACAGTTCCATGGCTTGTGGATCTAGTAGGTAAATGTAAGCAAAGGGTCATTTGAAAAGTCATAGCGATTGGGAGTCAGATCACTTTTATCTGCTCAAGGAGGGTCTATCATGGATGGAAACGTGTGCTGATTTGGAAATGCAGAGGCTTGACTCACAAACTGACCTTTGAATTTTACTTCTTTCCCTACTACCATGAGAACAGAAGAGATGGGAATTAGGAGTAGATTTAGATTACTGTGTGTAGCATTTTGGGAAATACCCAGAGTACCTTCTGCTCTATGCGGGAGAGTTACTCCTGGCAATATTCAGTGGACCTAGTGATACTGGACATTGACCCAAGTATGCTTGTGTGCATACCACTATTTCTAAGAACCTACTTCAGGAGCGTTCACACATTATGTTGGTGGTTGCTCAGGGATTTCTGGAAATTTTTTTTTTTGTGGTTTTTGTGTCACACCCGGCAGTGCTCAGGGGTTACTCCTGGCTCCATGCTCAGAAATTGCTCCTGGCAGTCACGGGGGACCATATGGGGCACCAGTATTCGAACCAATGACCTTTTGCATGAAAGGCAAATGCATTACCTCCATGCTATCTCCTGGGCCCCGGATTTCTGGAAAATTGTCATCAGAAGTACCTATTGACATATTGACTTTGAGACTGGTTCTTCCTCAATGGAGAGAGCAGAAGAACTTCTTCCCCTTAGGATATGGGGAGTTACCTTCTTTACATTCAGGGACTGTTTGAGCCTGGACCTTTAACCTTAATGTGTGTGCTGGCTCAGGACGCAGTGACCTTCCTTGATGTGGCTGTCAGCTTCTCCCCAGATGAGTGGCTGTACCTGGACAGCTCTCAAAGGAAATTCTTTAGAGATGTGATGCTGGAGACCTACCAGCACCTTCGGGCCATTGGTAAGAGCTGCTCTGGGGTTCATGTGAAGAGCAGACCCTTTGGGGGAAATCACATATCAGTCAGGGATCGAGTTCTAGGAGACTAGACAGTGTAGTTACCCAAAGTGAAGGCCTTCCCCATTGTCTTACCCTCCCAATTCTGATTTTATATCTTAGAGAAGTCTAATTATAAAATTTTATTTTTATTTTTTGATTTTGGGCCCCATCCAGTGACATCAGGGGTCTTGGCTATGCTCTCAAAAATCTCTCCTGATTTGGAGTTCCATACGAGACACTCAGGAGTCAATCTGCTGTCCGTGCTGGGTCAGCCGCGTGCAAGGCAAATGCCCTAACATTGTGACACCACTGACCATTTATTATGTCATTTTACAGTTTTGGGAGATATAACTTTTTTGGTGGTGTTTTCTTTGACCTCTGTGAACCAGGTTTGATCCAGGCTGCACATGTATCTTATAAATTTTCAGGGATTATCCCTGAGCACAGACCTAAGAGCCAGCCCTGACCACTGTGCTTACATTCCACAATTCTCTCAGATGCAAGCCATTTAAATTTTTAACATTTATTTTATTTATTTATTTATTTATTTATATTTTTAGGCACTCAGGTGTCACTCCTGGCTCTGTGTCCAGAAATTGCTCCTGGCAGGATCAGGGACCTTGGGGGATGTTGAGTATCAAAACCGGGTCAGCTAATTGCAAGGCAAATACAATACCTCTGGTCTGTTAACCTCCACCCCCATTTAACTTTTTGTAAGATTATGGAAGCTCTTGACCACACATGGGAGTGTTCAGAGCTTAATAAAGCCACTGAGTTTAGGGATTACTTCTGGCATGATTCAGTGATCACTTGGGTTGCTAGTGATCAAACCTGCATCTGCTGCCCTGTGCAACATTTATGAGAGCAAGTTTGACTTAAGTGTTTTTACACACTCTCTTCCCAGAGGAAATGATCAAGAAAGACGTCTACCATCATAGAAATTAAAAAAAAATAAGACTGAAGAAACCACATTCAAGGCCATTTAGAGTTCCAGAAATGCTGTGATGTCACTGCATTTTTTAGTCAGACGCCTAAAGAACCAAGCACCTGGTAATAATGCATCTCCAGGCCATAAAATGCAATTTCCACACTCCTGAGCTTGGACCAGTTTTCCCTTGTGCTGGACTTCAGCAGGTCTTGGAGAAAGGGAGAAGGGGGAAGTGAACTGCCTGAGAAGGGAGAAGTTGCCCAAGGAGAGAAATCAACACGATTCCTTTGCAAACACTCCACCAGCAGAACTAGGCAGGCCCTGATCACATCCATCTTTAATATAAAAAAATGATGTTCAGAGGCACGAGTCCCTCATTTTCAGATATCCAATATTTTTCTCTGGTCATTTTTGTATTTGTTGGTCATTTTTATCTTTATTCATTTGTTTTCCTTGTTTATCCTGGGGCAACACAGGATTATTCTGGGCTCTGCACTCAGGAGCCTGAGGATTCCTGAGATGCAGAGATTGAGCCCTGATGGCAGCTTGCAAGGAAAGAGTCTTACCTGCTACATTAGAACTTGGGCTCATCATTTTAATTCCTGGCCCAACAACCAAAGGGGAAAAAGATGTTCAGTATCACCTTGCACAATACTGGCAGTGAGAAAGAATTAGCTGCCCCTTTACCCCAAAAATTTGAGTTTTCACTTTCCTTAAACAGTTTCATGTCTTTCCTATACCTGTCTCTCAGATTTGAAGCTTTCAATGAAGTGTCCAGAAAAAAATGCTGCTGACAACTATATGGCTTTTGCAGACCATCATCTGACATATAAAAATCAAATAAAAAGTTTGGACCTTTTGAGGTTAGCCTAGCATAATGATCAGAACAGGCCAGCTGCCCTGTGGGGGATCAGAGATAAAGCATCAGAAAGATGCTGCCTGCTTTATGCCTATTCCCTTTTCTTTCTACATTCTACTCCTTTTTACTCAAGTCTCCATGAACTATTTTGGCAAGTAAATTTCTATTAAACCCTATAGGTCTCTCTAAAATACCCTGGCGGTGGCAGTAGCCCTCAGAAGCCAGAAGAAATAAAAATATACTTTGTTTTCTTCTCTCTGAGTCCAGGGTGATCAGATTCTAAATAATTGGCATCTGTGGGTAATCACAAGGTCCCACGGGGGGGGGGGGGGCGAATAAATAGCACAGAGGTAGGGCATTTGCCTTGCCTGCTGCCGAAATGGACAAAAGTTTGAATCCTGAGATTCCATATGGTCCCTTACAATAGCTAGGGGTAATTTCTCTCTTTTGTTTGGTGGGGGGCAGGGGGAGAAGGTCACACCTGGCAGTGCTCAAGGGTTACTCCTGGCTCTATGTTCAGAAATCACTCCTGGAGCCAGAGAGATAGCATGAAGTAAGGCATTTCCCTTGCATCCAGAAGGATGGTGATTTGAATCCTGGCATCCCATATGGTTCCCCTTGCCTGCCAGGGACAATTTCTGAGTGTAGAGCAAGGAGTAACCCCTGAGCACTGCTGGGTGTGACCCAAAAATCAAAAAAAAAAAAAAAAGAAATCACTCCATGCAGCTCGAGGGACCATATGGGATGTCAGATTTCAAATCACCGTCCTCCTGCATGCAAGGCAAATGCCCTATTTCCGTGCTGTCTCTCTGGCGCCAGAGGCAATTTCGGAGTCCAGAGCCAGGAGTAACCCCTGAGCAAAGATGGGTGTCAACCAAAAACTGAAAAAAAAGTCCTGCAAGTCAGGCCCCACAGGTCCCTTGGAGCATTTTAACACCGGGCCCTTACTGCCTTGGGCCTCTTTAGTGTATTCGAGATAGGCATTCTATTTCTTTCTCACAGCCATTATCATAATAGTTGTCAATGTACTTATTTAACTAACTAAACTAAGCACTGTTAGTGGTGAGCTTCATATCATGAGCTGGTCCTTCTAGCCCTCATCTCTATTATCTCTAAGCATTATTACAATAATGTCTTTTAATTTTCTGAAATTCCATAGATGTGAGAGACTATTCTATAACTATCTCTCTCCCTCTGACTTATTTCACTCAGCTTAATAATTTCCATGTGCATCGATGTATAGCAAAAATTCATGACTTTCTCTCTTCTGAAACAGCTGCATTGCATGTATAGACCACAGTTTCTTTAACTATTCATATGTTGAAGGGTATCTTGATTGTTTCCATATTCTGTCTATTGTAAATAGTGCTGCAAAGAATATAGGTGTGCAGAAGGCATTTTTATAGTGTGTTTTTGTGTTCCTAGAGTATATCCCTAAGAGTGGTATAGCTGGATCATATGACTCATCCCATATGATGATCAATTCCATATGATCCAGAGATTTACTGCTAAAAGCATAAAGCTGAAAGAAGTGAAAAATATATTTTCCCTTAAAGTTGTTTCTTTCTAGCCTTTACACATTTCTGATGAGAGCTATCTCTCTCATGCAATCCAATGTTCCCTCTCACCTTCACCTCTTTGTAACCATGAGTCGTCCATAAGCTATGTTTCTCTAACTGCCTGCTTGTCTCTTATCTACTGAGCTACAGGCGCTGATGCACCCATTTGCTGACTCCTCATGGTTTTACAGACCCCACATAAATCGTCTTGAAGGCATCTTGGAGACTTGAAGTCTGGATTTCTGCTCCCACCTACCCTAAAAGTCTTGAGAATCATCCTTATCTCCAGACCCAGATGCAATTTCTCCTACATCAAAGCACATTCCTGTTTCTGCTATAATACATAATAAAAATAACACTACCTGCCTGAAAATTGTATAAAAACCTCCTGTCCTCCAACCTCTGGGTTCGCAACCTCTGCTCGGCTCTGAGCACGTTTCGAACCTCTGACCAGGCAGAATAAAATGGAACTTGCTTGCAATTGCTGAGCACGTGCCTTTTTCACAGTTCTGTACTGGGCAATTGGGGGGAGCTGGTCATCCGGACTCTACAAAGCAATTTTAATTTTCTTGATAAAATAGAGATGTGGGTGGAGCCCTACAGAAACATTAAGGGGTTAGTGGGTTCCTATTATTTAGAGAGCATTTGATCGCAGGATTTCTCCCATCTTTCAATGAACTGATATGTATTTCCCCAAATCTATTCATACACTTCCTCATAAAAATATTCAGAGACCCAGCCACAGGGACATTCCTCTCAAGAACACTTTGCCTAAACACATGGCTTATGGTGCTGTGACCATATTAGAAAAATTCTACTTGCTTTGTTGTCACTCTAGTCAGGGAAACTGGGGTTCCAATGCTAAGGAAGCTCTGGCTGTCACCCACCAGATGGACCTTTGAATGAGAGGTATCTATCTGCTCAAAGTAGGTTTTGCTGTGAAGGTGCTATAGTGGCCCATTTCTGCCCATTCTATTACAAAGTACACTTCATGAAAAGAAAGATAAGATAAACATAGTTTTGTGGACGCAGGAAGAAAGTGTGCAAGTCAAGGTAGGTGTGTTTATTTTTTGATGTTATTGTATATAGTGCCACAATTTCCCTAAGTCTTTGGAAACTGAAATTCTTTTGAATATCAGATGCATAATTTTATTTTATTTTTATTTTTATTTATTTATTTATTTTTTGGTTTTTGGGCCACACCCAGTAACACTCAGGGGTTACTCCTGGCTATTCACTCAGAAATCACTCCTGGCAGGCACGGGGGACCATATGGGAAACCAGGGGATCGAACCGTGGTCCGTCCTAGGTTAGTGCAGGCACTTTACATCCAGCGCCACCACCCGCCCCTTTATTTTTATTTTATTTATTTTATTTTATTATTTTTTTTTATATTGGGGTCATACCCGGCAGTGCTCAGGGGTTACTACTGGCTCCATGCTCAGAAATTGCTCCTGGCAGGCACTGGGATTCGAACCGATGACCTTTTGCATGAAAGGCAAACGCCTTACCTCCATGCTATCTCCCGGGCCCCCATTTTTATTTTTATATTAATTTATTTAAAGAAAATGCATTATATAGTTGACATAATTACATTACATAGTTGATCATAATCCATTTGTTTTAGGAAGACTAAAAGCAACATGATTTTAAAAAAATAGAAAATTGAAAGAAAAACTAAAGTGACAGAAGAGAAATGAAAGAAGAAAAAGTTAAGTAGTAAGTATAATTTTTAAAATTATGAATCACAATGAATGTATTAAAGCTCCAGCATAAAGTTTAGTAAGCTCTTCTTTTTTTTTTTAAAGAAAAAAGGGGGGGGGGAGATAGCACAATAGGATTTGCCTTGCAAGCATCCAACCCAGGACCTAAGGTGGTTGGTTCAAATCCTGGTGTCCCATATAGTACCCTGTGCCTGCCAGGAGCTATTTCTGAGTAGATAGCCAGAGTAACCCCTGATCACTGCTGGATGTGGCCCCAAAACAAAAACAAAACAAAACAAAAAGAATAAGAGTTAAAAAATAATACAGTAATAACGGTGAACGGTGTGAAGGTGGCAATTGTTCTTTGCATAGGCCCAGCACAATATGGGGGAATTGGGGGGGTGAAGCCTTATCCCTGAAGTTTTCTGGTATAAGACCAATTATGGGCTCCAGGTAAACCAGGCTGCCCACCCCCCTGAGTCATTCTCTTGGTTCTGATGAAACATTTTCTCACATTAACTGTTGCTGGTGTCAGGTCTCTGTAGTTAAAGATTCTGGTTTCTGTGCATTTCCTCCATCGAAGTCAGGCTGATGTGGAGGGTCCTCTCGTTTCACCTCACCATTAAATGCGCAGCGTCCTGCCCTGCATGTAGGTTGTTGCTGTTACTGAGCCTTCTGGGTGTTAAGGGAACAATCCTTGGGGTAAGTCAATGTCAGGGTAGAGGCAGGGTGTTTCCTGGGAGAGGTTCACTTCTGGTAATGTTGTGGACAATGGTGGTTGTTTCCGTAGATGGTCAATAGTTCATGGATGTATGGGCAATGCCCATTCAGAGGCATAATTTTAATAAAAGCTGAGTGAAATAATATTTTTCGGGGGGTTCACAGCAGGTGATGCTCAGGGGTGACTCCCTCCTCTATGCTCAGAATCGCTTCTGGCAGGCTTGGGGGATCATATGGGATGCCGGGATTCGAACCACCGTCCTTCTGCATGCAAGGCCAACGCCCTACCTCCATGCTGTCTCTCTCTGGCCCCAGAGTGAGATACTTTGGAAAAAGGAGTGCCTGCAGCCAAGCTGAGGATATCCCTTTAAGAGGGCGGCAGGAGTAGATGTGATGTCAGCTGGGTCCTTTGCATCCCCTTCCCTGTTTGGTCCCCTGAGCTGCCTTCTCTGCTGATCTCGCCGGGTTCCCCGTGGGCGAGGGGTCTGGAGGGACGATCGGCCGCTCTGAGCGCGTGGAGCCCCGGGTCACTGCCAGGTGAGTGGCGGGGGCGCCCGAGAAATTGTGGAGGCGGTGGAGGTGGGACCGACCGAGAACGCGGAGGTTGGATCTTATGCGTTTGTTCCCCTGATGATCCGGATCTTCTCTATAGAGAGAAGAGGCCGAAAAAGAGGCGAGTGGGGT
>PVKC010001870.1:0-14728 GCA_004027635.1 Crocidura indochinensis
GAGAGAGAGAGAGAGAGAGAGAGAGAGAGAGAGAGAGAGAGAGAGAGAGAGAGAGAGAGAGAGCTGTTAGGGAGCCATACTGGTGATGTTCAAAACTGGCACTACACTCAGAGATCATTCCTGGCAGAGTTTAGGAGACCAGATGAGGTGCTGGAGGAAAACACCTGGTTCAGCTACATGCAAAACAATACAGCAAGATTATAGAGCCTTATCTGCTATATTATCTCCAGCTCTGTATGTTGGCCAGCTCAACTGAACCAACTCATTACAGGAGAGGCAGTGTGAGTGTGCTCCATACCTCAGGACATCTCTGACAGACTTACTCATCCCCGGACAACAAGGCAGTCCAGCATCTGGTGACATGGACTGTACTCCAACAGATTTCTTCTTATTTTCTAACAACAAAAATTTCCAACTACCTACTGGAAGCAAATAATAGATCTTTCAGTATAATGACTACTCAATTTGACTATTGACTTTAATAAAATCATTAATGATCAAATTTGGATTTGATTAGGTGCTTATAAAGATAACCAAGGAGACAAAGTGTCAGTGAAAACCTTTTTCAGACAATAGCTGGCATTACCACACATCAATTACATTTTTATCAGGCAGTTAGGTTAATTACCTGTGGTAAATGTGTTACAAGGACAAGAGTAGATAGCAGTAAACATTTGCTGCTGACTCCTTTAAAATGCTGCCTGACCGTATGGGAGAAATTCAGGTTATAATTTATACCTGTTGTCATAAAAATCTCATAAAATTTTCAGGCTTAACCTGCAAGTCTTAGTTTTTACCACAAGATGGCTCTGCAGGTTTCCTCTCGAGGCTTGGACTTCATAACTTTTAGGGCTTCTGAAATTGCCATGCTGGGTGATGATGGTCCTCTAAGAATGGTCAGTTTGAAACTGACTATCTCCCTTCATTGACCAGCTGAGCTCAGGGGCCCTTCTCTGTTTTGGTGTCTCATTGAGCTGTAATGCCACTGGCTTTCCAGACTAAGGTTGTTCTGGAGCCTAGCAGAACTTAGCCTCTGCAATGTTCAAGTACTGAATACTGTGCTTTGAAATTCTCTATGTCTTCTTGGGACTAGAGGGATGGCATAGAGAGTAACATACTTGCCTTGCATGCAGCCTACACGTGCTCAATCCCTGGCACCCCATATTGTCCCCCAAGCTCACTAGGAGAGATCCCTGAGCACAGCCAAATATGGCCTTAAAACAAAAGCAAAACAAAACCTAAAAACAAAAACAAAAACAAAAACAAAGCAATTCTATCTTTCTTCTCTCTCTCTGAATATATGCATACCAGTTAAGATAGAAATAAAGATTTGTTGTGGGTTTTGGTACATATATGACAGTGCTCAGGACTTATTCCTGGTTCTGTGTTCAGGAAACACTCCTAAGGGGACTCAGGAGAACTTAAATAGTTCCAGGATCAAACTCAGGCCATCATATACAAAACAACCACCTTACATATGGTACTATTTCTCTGGCTACCAAACTTAGATTTTTTTCCTTATGCTGCCTGCAGTACCTCTCAGATACTAAGAATGTGCCCTATTACTGAAATATTTCCCTAGTTCAGTGCTTGGAAATTCTAAGCCCATTTCATGACATGTGGGGTAGGTGGCCAAAGCCCAGCATGTTTTGGAAATCGTTTGTTGAGTTGGCAATCAGTATGAGTAGCAGTGATGAGATTGGTAACAGTACTAATGCCACTGTTGGGTATAAGAGCACAGGATCACATGGTTGCAATGTGAGGAGGTGATTCTTAGCACACTCTTGCTGTCTATGTTCAATAATCTGTTTCTTATTCATGATGGTCAAACCACTTGCATATGAATGACTCAAATTTCTCATTTATAAAGTAGAAATCATAACAAAATTGATTGAAGAGGGTTTTCAGGAGTATTATGTGAATTATATGTGTGAAATGATTAAATGTCTATACTGCTGTTTCATAGCTCTTTAGGGGACAGGAAAGAGAAGTAAATGTTGATCCATAATATATGACAGGTAAGGCATTTTCCTTGAATGTAGCTGATCCAGATTTGGACCCTAGGACAAGGAGACCCAGGTATATAAGCCCTGAGCAGAACTGGGAGTGCCATTGCACAAACACCCCCAATAAAACCTATGTTTCCTGGCAAAAAGGGAAGTAAATGAATGAATATTAATCTTCATATTCCACTGAAAGAAATAGGAAAAATGTGTCTAAGAAAAGAATGAAGTGTGTTCTTGACGAGTCCTGGGCATGAATCCCCAGGCCTTTCCAAGGTTCTAGATAGAGGACCAGGGGCACTATGGGAATCCATAGCCTCTGAGGAAGATTCCTTAGCAAGAGTACAGAGTAAAGATTAAGAAGGGCAGGTGAGGTAAGTACAGTAAGATTGTCTTATATGTAGCTGACCCAAGTTTGATCTTCAGCACCCTATATGGTCCCCCAAACAAGCCAGAAGTGATCCCTTAGTGCAGCCTTTATCACTGCTGGGTATGACCCAAGAATAAAAATGAAGGGGCTGGAGAGATAGCATGGAGGCAGGGCATTTTCCTTGCATGCAGAAGGATGGTGGTTCAAATCCCGGCATAGGAGTGATTTCTGAGCATAGAACCAGGAGTAACCCCTGAGCGCTCCCGGGTGTGACCCCCCAAACAAAGAAAGATAAAAAATAAAAGAAGAGGAAGGAGGAGGAGAAAAGAGAGGAGGGGAAGGAGAAAGAAAAGGAGAAAGAGCAACAGGAAGAGGAGGAGGGATATGATGAGGAGAAGAAAAATGAGGAATAGGAGTAGAAAGATGAGATGGGCCTGGAAGCTAAACACAGATAGGGAACAGGTGGCAAGATAGTGAACTAAACTGAGATGGTAGCAATGGAGATGAGAGGCAGATGGAGTCTACCCCAAAGTAAGTGAGAACCTGTATAGGTGTCTGTTCATCTTTGCTCAAGGTGTTTTCGGTGGTTCAGTGAAAAGTATTGGCCAGAGAAAATACCCAACACAAAAATCATATGGCTGGAGACTGCACATTCAAATGCCTGACCTGATGGGTAATCAGGGAGCAGTCAGGTCCTGCTCACTAGATGGAATCTGCTTACTCCAGACTAAAATGGTTTTGAAGTGGGTTGGAGTGATTAAGCACAGACTTGCACTGGAAATCCAGCAGGCAATTACCACTGTGGAGAAAATGGGGGTGATCATACTGGAGTGAGAGGAAGGCTAATTAGAGGAGCTGGCTTGGTGCTGTGAGATGTGCAAGAACTAAGAAGGCAAAATGGCAGCTGCCTAAACACTGTCCACTGATAAATGAAAGAGTGTGATTGAGAGAGAGAGGGGGGCGGGAGAGAGAGAGAGAGATCTGAGGATGGGATATAGCCAGAAACAAAGATGCAGGGGAACTGGAGAGATCAGCAGAGAGGGCATTTGCCTTGTACTCAGTCAACTCAGGGTCAATCTACCCCACCTCATATGTTCCTCTGAGCCCACCAAGAGTGATCTCTGAGTACATACCAGGTGTCTCCAAAAAAAAAAAAAAAGATTAAAGAAGTCTCAATAAATGATTTTTAAAAAAAGAAAGGCTCAAGAGGGGCTGGAGAGATAGCACAGCAGGTAGGGTTTTTTCTTGTAAGCAGCTGGCCAAGGTTTGATCCCTAGCATCCCCTAGGGTCCTCCGAGCATACCAGAAGAATTTCTGAGAGTAGAACCAGGAGTATCCTCTGAACAACCCTAGGTGTGGCCCCAAAACAAAGTCTCAAGATACAGCTGCTGGGTGTGACCTAAAAACAAAAATAAATAAATAAGTAAATAAAAAATAAATAAAATTTGGTTCCTCCAACTCCCCACTCTGACTCCTCCACAAATACTGTTTTGTTGTTTTCTGTTTCAGCCATACCTGATGGCACTTGGGAATCACTCCTGGCTCTGGTGCTTGTGGGGTAGTCGGGAAACCAACATAGATGGTCCTATTCACTGTACCAATGCTTTGGCTCCTTGACAGACATATCTTTAAGATTAATGACAACAGTTTGGGTCCCATTCTTTCAGTCATATTGGGTCCAGTGGTTTGGTAATATACAAGGAGCTGCATCAACCCAAAAAGGCACCTAAGACCCATGAGTATTAACCCCATGTAACCTCCAGACCTCCCCTTACTTCCTCCTCACTTCTCTCCTTCTTGGGCATTATTACCCTAAGCTAGAGCCAGGGCTGTGGAGAGATGGAGGTGTGTTTGGAGGCAGGAATACTGTATGTCTGGAAACTTATTCTAAATATGTAAATTACGATACCAAAATTAAAAATAACAAATCAGGGGCCAGAAAGATAGCATGGAGGTAGCACATTTGCCTTTCATGCAGAAGGATGGTGGTTTGAATCCCAGCATCCCATATGGTCCTCCAAGCCTGCCAGGAGCAATTTCTGAGCTAGGAGCGACCTCTGAGCACTGCAGGTGTGACACACACACACACACACACAAACATTAAAAATAACAAATCAGGGACCGAAGAGATAGCATGAAGGTAAGGCATATGCCTCTCATGCAGAAGGTTGTGGGTTCAAATCCCGATACCCCATATGGTCCCCCAAGTCTGCCAGGAGTGATTTCTGAGTGTAGAGCCAGGAGTAACCCCTGAGCGCTGCTGGGTGTGACCCAAAAACAAAAACAAAAACAAAAATCAAAGAATGCTGCTCAGTCAGTGCTCTGAAAAGTGAGCAGGTGACACTTAGATGAAAGTATGTATGTCTCGGGCCCGGAGAGATAGCGTTTGCATTGCAAGCAGCTGATCCAGGACCAAAGGTGGTTGGTTCGAATCCCGGTGTCCCATATGGTCCCCCGTGCCTGCCAGGAGCTATTTCTGAGCAGATAGCCAGGAGTAACCCCTGAGCACCGCCGGGTGTGCCCCCCCCCAAAAAAAAGTATGTATGTCTCTCTACTGTTAAAATTTGTTATTGTTTAAAAGATTTTCAAATGCTATTTTGTGATTAATGCTAGTGTATTTCTCATTACTCTGCTATAGACATACATGTGTCTAGAATCACTGTGTCTGCACCGAGTCAGCTCCATAGAATCACTCTATTCTCAAAAGAGATATAAGCCACGCCATGAAAAATGGGTACACTGGCCTAAAAGCTACAATCCTAAAAGCTGGCAATGTCAGAAGAGGGCAAGCCAAGCACCCACTCTTCTGAAGCCATGACTGCTGCACCCATCACATAGAATCACCACTTTGTCTATAACCCTGTTTCACCACTCCTCTACAACTCTCTGCAGTCTGATCAAACTCCAGTTATGCAGGTATCTGGGTTGATAGCACTCTTAAGAAAGATCCAGCAGCCAAAACCATGCCACATAAAAACAATATCTGTAATAGTGCTTTGAATTTCTGGACCTCGTGGCCGCCAGGTCAGTGGCTAGAATCCTGACATATTTTACTATTTTCCTCCTTAAGCCCAAAATACATGTTAAAGGGCCTTTGGCTGCACAAAGAGATGCTAATCAGACATATAATTTTTAAACAAGTGTGTTGTCCTTAGCACTATCCCAATCCTATTCTCATATCCAACCTTTCTGCAATTCCCTCCCCTTTGTTAGTTCACTCCTTCCAAGCCAAACCCAAACCCTCCAAACCCAGTATCTAATTCTCCTAGGATCACAGAAACCCAGGTATCAGGAATATACTAACTCCTTTATAAATTTCTCTATTTTCTGCATGGCCTTGCCCTTAAATTATTTCTTTGACCAAGAAAAAGTGTGTGTGTGGGTGGGGGGGGGTTGTTTGTTTGTTTTGGGATCACACCCAGCAGCGTTTAGGGGCTACTCCTGGCTCTGTGCTCAGAAATCATTCGGGGATTGACAGGCTCGGGGGACCATATGGGATGCCGGGAATCGAACCGGTATCCATCCTGTGTTGGCCGTGTGCAAGGCAAATGCCCTGCCGCTGTGCTATTGCTCTGGCCCCCAAAGTGGGTTTCCTTTTAACCTCCTTTTCTCAATAGCATTTCTTTGATTATGTGTTTTGGATTAAAGTTATTTTGTCCAGTTTTCAACATACCTACACTTCTGCAAATGAACTTGTTGGTGGGCAAAATCTTGTACAAATCCAGGTGTTGTGTCAGCACTCCTGTCAGAACCCTCTTTATTCAGATGACCTCTTTCAGACCTGAATTCAGTACTCTCAGATCTAAAGTTTTTTTTTGTTTGTTTTTCGTTTTTTTGTGGAAATACAACTTTATTTTTGGTGGCACAGGGGATACATACAACCCAAGGATTCACACATGCAAAGTACGTGCTTATCACGGAGTCACATCCTCAGCCTCAAAATAATTTATCTAAAGATTTTTGTTGTAATAAAAGACTGAATTTAGGGGCTGGAGTGACAGTATAACACAACAAGTGTTTGCATTGCATGTAACAGGCCTGGGTTCGATCCCCAGCTCCCTATAAGGTCCTCCAAGTGTGCCAGGAGTGAACCCTGAGCCCAGAGCCAGGAGTAAGGCCTGGGCATAACCAGTTTAGCTCCCCCAAACAAACCAGCAACAAAACAAGCAAAAATAGCCCCAACAAGCCCCAAACACTTATTTTATATATATATATATATATATATATATGTATATATATATACATATATATATATATTTGTTATGCTGCATTTAAAAATTAACCCCAAGTGCAGTATCCACTACTAAAAAGAACATCAGAGCAGAAGGCTTAGTTGTTTTGGGGGTGGGGTGGGGTGGCACACCGGGCAGTGCTCAAGAGATACTCCTAGCAGGATCGGGGGACCCTATGGGTGGCTGGGGTACAATCCCTGGTCAGTCGTTTGCAAGGTAAACAACTCTCAGCTCTGCTATTGCTCCGGCCCCCAAAGGGCTTAGTTTTGAGGCAAAAGAATATAGAAAGCAGACAAGCATAGGCATGCATAAAAAGGACAGCTCGATTATGTAGTAAGAACAATGTTGGGTGGAAGGGCTCAGGGGACCAAACCCTCGCCAGCCAAGTGCAAGACGAGCATGCAACCGGCTGCAGTGTCAGTCCAGCCAGGAAAGAACGTCCTGACTCTGAGGCCGAGGCTCCTCCTCAGAGCATGCGCAGAAGCGGCGCCTGCGCGGGGCGGGGTCCTTGGCCGCTCCCGGAAGTGCGCCGTGGCGTGGCGGCCCGGGTCGGGCGCAGGGTCGTGGCGCGCTGTGGCGCGCGGTGGTGCCCGGTGCGGACCCGCGGGCGCCCTGGAGCCGCCGGCCTCGGTCACCGAGGCGGTGTCTTCGTTGACCATCGCCGACGCGTTTGTCGAGGCGGGCGAGAGCCCTGGCCCGGCCCCGTCTGCCCCCACGCCCCCGCGCAGGTTCATCTGCTCCTTCCCCGACTGCAGCGCCAGTTACAACAAGGCCTGGAAGCTCGAAGCGCACCTCTGCAAACACTCGGGGGAGGTAGGGCCGGGTGGCCCGGTGCGCAGGGCAGAGGCGAGCCTGCAAGGCTCTCGGCGGGCGCTCCGTTAGGTTGTTGGAAAAGTCCGAGCCGAGCTCCACTCAGGACTCCCTCTTTGTTCCACATCCTTCCCTTGGATCTGGGGGGACCCAAGTAAAGAAGGCTGCGCCTGGGCCTATGCCCCTCTCTGCCTTGCCAGCAGCCTCTAGTTGCCTCCGACCCCGCACCTCCGCTTGGTTTGCTAGCAAGCCTGCTTGCTTTCTTTGCTAAAACTCGATGCCTGGGTAGCTGAGAGGGAGGAGCCCTGAGCAGAGCAGTCACGGTGTCTGTCCACATCATGCGTGAAAGGTGACGATGGGCAGGACCCACCTTAGTCGGGAAATGAGTGCGGGTGGCGTGGAGGAGACTGAACCAGGTGCCATGCAGGCCTGCGGCGAGATGCCTTGAATGGAGTTGGTCTTTCTTTAGATTTAGAAGGCCTGAGTATGCTGTTACTAATGCTGACACCAGGTGCCTGCTCCCCAACTCCCCACCCCACTTTTGAACTTTTGCCTTATGTTTTCCAGAGTGAAACAAAGCAAAACTGGTTTTGCTGCTGGGGCTAGGTAGAGTTAGAAAACAGTCCCCCCAACCCCTGTTGTCCTTCTGGTTCTTGAGTCTGCTTGCAGTTGGGCCTGGCAACTCGTATTGGGGAGGGAAGATAAGGGGACATGTTTGCTGATGCCACGCAGTATGAGTTTTTAAAATTATTTTTGCTTGTGAAACTATGGTTTATCAAGTTGTCCGTAGTACAGTTTCTTCAGACATTACATGTCACAACACCCATCTCACCAACGGTGTGCTCTTCCTTCTACCAAGGTCCCCAGTTTCTCAGCCTGCTCCCTTAGTAGGCACAAACAGATTTACTTAATTTTTTTGTTGCTACACAAAGGCAAGTGGAACAATAAAAAAATTAGATCAATAAAAGTCAATTTATGATCATTGTTATATCTCACAATGGTCAATGATGTTACTGAATCAACTGAGGATTTACTAAGCCGATTCTGTTGAGTTTGGTGGTCTTCTACACAACTTATCCATCAGATTTGCTCTGATCGTACTGGGCTGACTATACTATGACATTTGGAGGTGTCTTGAGGCTGCATGTGCAGCCGCAGAGTCCAGGAGCTTGGCATTTTGATGAGGTTCAGTTGTGGAGCTAGGCTGTTTCTATGTTGGAAGGTGTGCTCACAACACTTGGTTGTGAGCTACCATGTTGTCGGGCAGAAAGGGAATCTCAGTAAATCCCAGACAACGGCTTCAGTAACACCAAATATGAGATATGTTATAACCAAGAAATATAAAGTGAACTATTTTCTGCCTGCTAAGGAGGCAAGCCTGGGGTATGGTAAAAAACAGAACTTTGGTGAAGGGAAGGCACACTGGTGTTGGGATTGATGTTGGAATATTGAATACCTTATTTTGAACAACTTTATAAGTCACAGTGTTTAAAGTTTCAAACAAAAAAGAATTTGTGGTAGGACCATTGTGGATTTTTAGTGTGTGTGTGTGTGTGTGTGTGTGTGTGTGTGTGTGTGTGTAAAACCTTGTGACTGAGTGTATCAGGCACTCAGCACAGGGAAAACCATCTTAACACTTAACTATGCTAGTCACTATGAACTATCTGAGGGGGTATTTCTAGCTCACACAGGTTTGATGTGGTTTTCTCTCTCCTTTTCACAGAGACCATTTGTTTGTGAGCATGAAGGGTGCAGCAAGGCCTTTGTCAGGGATTACCACCTGAGCCGTCACAGACTGACTCACACTGGAGAAAAGCCCTTTGCGTAAGTCGAGGCAAGGCTGGGATTTTTATGTACTTATTTTGGCTTGTGGAGCCACATCTAGCATTTCTCAGGGCTTACTCCTGGCTCTGTGCTTAGGGGATGCTGGGTTACTGATCCTACCCTAATTAATAATTGTGCTCCACCCTAGGATGTGACCTAGTGATAGTATAGATTATTCCTTACTTGGTTTTCTGCTCCCATGCTAGGGTGGGACCTGATTCTTGTTAATAAAAGCAGGGATCTCAGGAAGGCAGGGGCTCATTCTTCGGTCTTCTACTGAGCTGCATTCCATCTTAGGAACAGAAAACTTTTATGGTTTGAAATCCTTGCTTGAGTACTGGATTTCCTGAACCCATTTTTGTACCTTTTCACTGTGTGAATTGTTTCCTGAAGATCTCTACAACTGGAATTGTTCCCTCTATCCTAATTGGATGGCGAATGGGAATTGCCTTTCCTGTCTGGGAGCTTGGTGGGAATCAAACCTCAACCAATCTCCTAGAGAACATGACACTTCAGGGACCACATGGGGTTACTAGGTGTGAAAACTGAACCTGTTTCATGGAAAGCAAAGTGCCCTACCAGCTGTACTATCTCTGTGGCTTTTTTTTTATAATTTTATTGTATTGAAACCATTGTGATCTACAAAGTTCCTCATAGTTGAATTTCAGATATGCAGTGAATCAGGGCCAATTCCACCACTAATGTTGACCTCCCTCCACCAATAATCCCAGAGTACATCTATACCACCAATCTTTGCACCTGGCCTACCAGTTTAACTGGTCCATTTAAGTTTAGATTGTTAAAGTTTAGGTCTTTTGATTCTATTGTTGTTGACTTTGGCTTGGATATTTAGTTCTGTCCTTTTTTTTCTCCACCAATGCAACTGAGAACACTTGGCCTCTGGCCCCCATCCTATCTTTTTACCTTTCTTCTTAATTTTTATAGAAGAATGCAGAAATATGTGGTGAGACAAAATAATCTGTGTTCCAAGGTTCTATGAAAATTGTTGAGGCTCTGTTTAAAAGATAAAAAGAAACAAATAAGGGGGGTGGCAGTTTTTTGCATAGTTGCAGCAAAAGTTGGGAAAAATAGAAAGAAAAATTTTTGGCCTACAAAATAGGGAGCCCCTTCCCATGAAGCATCCTGCCATAGACCAACTACAGGCTCCAGGCATACTAAGTTGTCTAACCCCAGAAGTCTTTCTTCAGGAAAAGTTCTCCTCAATCATGGTTGTTGCAGTCAGGTTTCTGTAATTAGAGATTTTGGTTTTAACACAGATCCTATGTTGAAGTCAGGGTGTCACAGAGCATCTCTGGTTTCATCTCACCGTCAGGTGGCAATGCAGGGAAACCTGCCCTAAAAGCAAGTTTTTGCTCTTTTCAAGTCATCAGGGTTTCATATGAACCTACTCTGAAACAAGTGGGTGCCAGAGCAGCATTAGGGCTTTCCCCAGTAGGAGTCCAGTTCCTGGTGCTAGTGCAGAAAACTGTGCTGTTTCCAAAGATGGGATCCAAGGTTCAGGGATGAGCGGCCAATGTCTAATCTACTGAAGCCTAAGCAAGTCACTGTGACAAATGTTCAAGGTAAAAGGCCCCCTGCAATATAAAATTTAGGAGTTCCTATCCCTGTTAAATAAGAACTTCTTTCTATATCTAAGATTTCCCCCATTTTAATGTGCCTGTGCATAAATGTCACTTGATACCATTGGTACAATGGGGGTAAATATATTACAAGCTAAACAGTCCCTATAGCCTGGTTCTCACATGAACTCAGAACCCAAGAGAAACTTATCTACTAGAATTTTCCACTAAACAAATCCAAAAAAGGGATGGGGAAAACAATATCTACAAAAGGAAATGCACAATAAAAATTGTACCTGTTGGGACCGAGCGGTGGCGTGGAGTGATAAGGCATCTGAAAGAACTGCAGTTTGATCACCTGGCATCCCATATGGTCCCCCAAGCCTGGAGTGATTCCTGAGCACATAGCCGGGAGTAACCCCTGAGTGTCATCGGGTGTGGCTGAAAAACAAAACAAAAGAAATTATACCTGCTAAGGAAATACGCCTAAGGGAATATATATATCCCCTTTAAATCTTTTCATAGAGTTGGGGGATAAAATTGGGAGCAGAGCTTCAGCCTGTGACATGGTCTTGTGGAGTCTGAAAACAGCTCCCAGCAGTTATAGATCAGGAAATATCCTTGAGCTAGTGGTCTCTCAAAAATCGAATTCAGTAGCAAGAAACAGTCAGGGTGGGCCTTTTAAAATGATTGTATCACACTTGGATCTGGTACAGAAATTTTATTTTCAACTCAGGAGATTAAGCATGTAGAGTTTCGTTCACTTGCATCTCTCAGAAAAAAAGCTGCAAGATTTTAGGTGGGTGGAAGAATGTCTTGTTTTCTAAGGGCATCTGTTTAGCTTTAGGATTGAGAGAATATGAAGTGAGTCTATCCTTTCCTTCCTATACCACCCCTTTTGGTGGGGGGGGGGGTGGTTGGGCATATGCAGTAGTTCTCAGGACTTACTGCCTTTGAACTTAGTGATCACTCCTGGAAGGATCAGAGGGACCCTTTATGGTGACAGGTCAACTTAGTGTCCTAAACTGTGTGATTGGCCTCCTGTACTCTTGATATACTGGCTTGGCCCTGAGGACTGAAATGGTGATCGAAGTTATTCCTCTAACAGCTTAGCTGCCCTGTGCACAGCTTTGCCTGAGTCTTCCTGGTTCTTTTCAAGAGTTACAGCCCTGGCTGCCTGCCCCATGCCTGTGTTGAGTTTGATGCTGCTATCAGGATGAACTTCAAAAATGACTGGATCACAGCACAGTGGATGCTTAAATGAGATGGTTTCTTTTTCCCCTTGGCCTGATGAAAACATAGAAATGCACTAGTGGCTAGACCAGAGTGCTTTCTTTCCCTGAGCTTGGGTTCCCTGACTCTGCAAATCGCACCTGGATGCTATAACAGCCTGGGCCAAGCTGCCTGTTAAAGCACCAGCTGCTGCATAAACCTCTCAACTACCAGGATGACAGAAGGGGCAAGAGTGGTGCCACTTCATTAGACACAGGAAAGACTAGTGACTTAGCCCTGTAGTCATCTTCAATGTAGGGACAACAAATAAAAGCTTTATTCTTTTGATCCCACAGCCAGCTGAAGTTCAGCATTCCATATTGAAGTCCAGACAAATACTTGTGGGCTATAGTGTCCTATGCCCCCTCCCCATGCCTTCTAGCAGGCCTCAGGCATGCCCCCCCTTCCCCCACTGTGACATACAGAGTCTGTTTCTGCTTCCTCTGTGGATATCTGTGTGAGAACTATTTGTTGTTTGGGTGTGAGTAACAGCTAATGTTGGGCCTAGGAAAGCAAGTCTGCTTTCTCTAGTAGGCACAGTAAAGTTACCTGGGAAGCATGTGTGAAAAAAGAATCATCTGCAGAGAGAATTGATAACTCTTGGGGCTGGGCGGTGGCGCTGGAGGTAAGGTGCCTGCCTTGCCTGTGCTATCCTAGGAAGGACCACGGTTCGATCCTCCTGTTTCCCATATGATCCCCGAAGCCAGGAGTGACCCCTGAGCGTCACGGGGTGTGGCCCAAGAACCAAAAAAAAAAAAAAGAGAGAGAGAGAGAGAATTGATCACTCAGTTCTAAGTGATAGACTCTTGCTATTAAGGGGTTTGAGCTAGAGTGGTTTATGGGTCTGCTCTAAATATCTGTCGGACTTCTCCGGATAAACATAAATCAGTTCTTCAGTTCTTTTTTTTTCTTTTTTTTTTCTTTTTTGAGGTCCTTTGGCAAATGGCCCCAACTTCACATTGGCTGACTGGCCTCAAGGTCCTTGTCTGGTCTGGCCAGTCATTTTCCAAAGATACCCTAATGCCTTCAAAGGAGAGCCCAACCTCCAAAACCCCTGTGCGCCCAGTGGCTTAGCACTACTTCTACCTCCTCACACTGACTTGCCTTGCCTTCTACTGCACTCACAATCCTATGTACATACACTGATCTCTCTGCAAACAACTACCTTCCCATTCAGGTTAAGAGGGTTCTTTCTGACCATGATCCTCAAGTCCCCAAATTCTACTTTGAAATGCACAGAAGCCTCGAATAAATATACATCTCATGACAAGCTAATCACAGCAGCAGGGAGAGGCCTACATGGTACAGCGTGATATTTGGGAATTTGTTACACTATTGATACAATAGTTCAGAATAACTAGCTTTTATAAAGTAAAAGGTACACATCTAAAACATCCCTGGGTTGGTTAAATTTGGGTTTATACAATTTTTTTGCAGGTGTACTGCTAGTGGCTGTGATCAAAAATTCAACACAAAATCAAACTTGAAGAAACATGTTGAACGTAAGCATGAAAATCAACAAAAACAATATGTAGTAAGTATGAATAATCTATATTCTCTGGATAGTTTTATAATTCTTGCCCAATTCTTTCATTTTCATCAACCAGAGTTTGGCAGACCTGAATTTAATCTGGCTAGCTTTTCTAATAGTTTTATCTTGATGGTGACCAGAATTAAAGGTTGCTCCTAGATTGGGAGAAACTATTCATCCAATGCCCATCTGATAAGGGGTTAATATCTAAGACATTAATATCTAATTAATATCTAATTATCTAAGATAGCACTTAAGAAAAAATATCTAACCCCTTCAAAAATGTGGAGAAGAAATAAATAGAAACTTCCTCAAAAAAGAAATACAGATGGATAAAAGACACAAGAAATAATGTTTCATATCAGTAATCATCGAGGAGATGCAAATTAAACAACACTAAGATAACATCTCACACCATAGAGGCTGGCACACATCAAAAAGAATAATAACAATCAGTGCTGGCGCAGATGTGGGGAGAATGGAACTCTCATTTACTGCTGGTGAATGTTGACTGGTCCAGCCTTTTTGAAAGATAATAGGGACATATTGCTCGAAGTACTAAAAATTGAGCTCTCATATGACCTAATAAGACTGGTCCTGGGAATGTACCCTAGGGGCCCAAAAATACAATGCTTCTGTATCCCCAAGTTCATTGCAGTACTATTCACAGTAAACAAATCTGGAAACATCTCAGAAGCCCAAGAACAGATGAGTGAGTAAAGAAACTGGCACTTCTACACAGTGGAACACTACACAGCTGTAAGGAAAAATGAAGTCATGACATTTCTTATTCATGAATGGATATGGAAAGAATATGCTGATAAAAATGAGTCAGAAGGAGAGGAATAGACATAGAACTATGGCATTTATTTGTGGGATATAAAGTAGATAATATGGTATTAACACCCAAAGACAATATAGAGACAAGAGCCAAAAGGACCAGTCTATGGTAAGATGTTTGCCACATATGGGAGAGTAGCAGGTAGGGCAGATAAGGGACCATTATGACAATGTTAGAAATGATTACTCTGGGGCCAGAGTGATAGCACAGCGGTAGGGCATTTGTCTTGCATGAGGCAGACCTGGGACACACCCAGGTTTGATCC
>PVKC010001870.1:14828-47182 GCA_004027635.1 Crocidura indochinensis
GAGAGAGAGAGAGAGAGAGAGAGAGAGAGAGAGAGAGAGAGAGAGAGAGAGAGAGAGAGGATACTGGTGGCAGGAAAGGTGCATTGTGAAGGGTATGGTACATTGTATGACTGAAACTCAGTCATGAACAACTTTGTAACTATCTCATGGTGATTCAATTAAATAATTTAATTATAAAAATAGTCCTATTTTGAAAGCAAACTTGCACTAAATATACTAGGTTAAATGTTAACTGTAGCCAATGAAAATTATTGGTAGATTATCCAAATGAAATAATCAGATGTGTTACTTTTTAAATCTTTTTGAGATAAAATTTATAGTAACTTCATAGTATTTATCTTGAGAGACTTGTTATGAATTGTTTTTTATTTTTCTTAAGACTAACAAATCTTCTCTAAATAGTGTAGTTTTGAAACTTGTAAAAAGACCTTTAAGAAACATCAGCAACTGAAAATCCACCAATGCCAACATACCAATGAACCAGTATTCAGGTTGGTACTTTATTTATATGGTGAAAATCTCTTACATTTCCTGTGGCAAAAGATAAAAGTATAAAATGCAGGAAAGGGCTGTGGACAAAAGTGGTGCTCAGGGAACCAAATGTGATGCTGGGCAAGTACTTGAACTTTTGTTAACTCTATATCCCTCCCTACCCTCCGATTTAGTTTTTATTTTTATGCCGCGCCCACCCTTGCTCAGGGAACTATATGGAGTGCTGAGGACTGAACCCAATTCAGCTGTATGCAAGTCACTGTGCTATCTCAAGCCCCTAAATCTCCTTTTTATGAGTGGTGGATTGTGGGATGAGGCTATTTAAACAGGAGAAAAGGGCATGGGTGCCCCTGTGTGGATTTCCTGTATACCAGACTGGTGGACAGCGCATGTGTTCTCACCCAGGTGTACCCAGGAAGGATGTGGGAAACACTTTTCCTCCCCCAGCAGTTTGAAACGCCACGGGAAGGTGCATGAAGGTAGGTGGGGATGGGATCTTGAAGCACATGGGTTGAGTTTTCCCACCTTATCTGTGTAGAGCCTAGTCCTGGTAGGAGCTAGAGATAGATGGGCCCGAGCACTATTCTTTTATTCAGACTTTGAACCCTTGACCAGAGGCAAGGGACTGATTGACACTGTTGTGCAAAGCTCTGGTCTATGAACTGCTCTGCCATTGGCTCTAATGCTTTACATTTGGTGAGACACAAAGGACTTGGATTTTACATTGAAGTTTAGAGCTTACAAGATTCTTTTTCCTAAAAGACATGAATAAGTAAGTCCCTTGTATCTATCATGTTTTTATAAGGGACTTTTAATTTTTATATTTCAATTCTTTAAGCCCTTGAGTTGATCATATTAAAAAGCAAGCAAACCGAGGCGGAGAGATAGCATGGAGGTAAAGCATTTGCCTTGCAGGCATAAGGTAGGTGGTTGGAATCCCGGCATCCCATATGGTCCCCTGAGCCTGCCAGGAGCGATTTCTGAGCGTAGAGCCAGGAGTAACCCCTGAGCACTGCTGGGTGTGACCCAAAAACCAAAAAAATTAAAAAAATAGAAAAGCAAGCAAACCAAACCAACTTGATTTGTAGCTGAGAGATGCAGCCTTTTTCATTTTCATGCGGTGATTAGCTTGGGTTGCTTGGTCTGTATAGTGACTAGTTAACCCAGTGCTAGTGCTTTACACAACTGTTTCTGTTCTCTGGAGCCATCAAGTAGATTTTCTTTCTCTGCCCCACTTCCTTTTTACTGTCTGCAACTCACAAGATGGTTGGGTATGAGGAAGACAAGGGTTGGATATATCATGAATAAGGTCTAGTATTGGTGGTTTTCTGGAAACAGGAACTGCCCAAGTTAAGTTGCTTGCTGGTAGGGGTCAGGAAGAGCAAGTGTGATGTAGGGAGGAAAAATGACGGTAAGCCTTGGTGAAGTGTGGAAGGGGCAGGGTTTATTTATCCCTGACTTTGTGTGCAGTATTCCCAACTGACTGAGGACTGGATGAACCAGTGTCTTTGGGATATCTGAGCAGAAATCCTCTGTGAGATAACCTGTTTCTAATTGACTAGTTTTGTTGTAAAAATAAATTGTTCTTAGCTTTTATTTACATCTCTTGAGGCAGGACAAACTATTGGGGTATATAGATGCATTTAAGTTTCCTTTCTCATTATGACTAATTTTAAATAGAATGATCATAGAAGTAAAGCGCCAATTTTTTTAAATAGGTTATGAATGTCGAAAAGGATGTTCCTTTGTGGCAAAAACATGGACAGAGCTTATGAAACATGTGAGAGAAACCCATAAAGGTAAGGCTAGTATGAATGGCCTAGTGTAAAATTGAAATACTCTGTAGTTCCTCCCAAAGTGCTTTTAAGAGTGAAACATTAAAATATGTACTTTAAGATAAATTTCTCTATTTTTAGGTGAACCACTTTTAAATACAATTAATTGTATGTATGTGGTCTCAAAGTTTGGGAATGAAATATCCAGTGTTAATTTTTCTGTCTATTCATAACTGGAAAATTGGTTATATTTGTTTTATCTGCTCCCTTCAGAGAAAATAATCTGTGAAGTGTGCCAAAAAACATTTAAACGCAAAGATTATCTAAAGCAGCATATGAAAACTCATGCCCCAGAAATAGTTGTCTATCGATGTCCAAGAGAAGGCTGTGAACGTACCTACACCACAGTGTTCAACCTTCAGAGCCATATTCTCTCCTTCCACGAGGAAAGTCGCCCGTTCATGTGCGAGCATGCCAACTGTGGCAAAACCTTTGCCATGAAGGTGAGTGTCCCAACTTTCAGACATAGTCCTTCAGGTATGCTGCTTTCTGTTTGGGTGCCCAGGAAGACCAGTGAGACTAGGATTGCGCCTGCAGAGGGGAAGGTGGGAAAACAGAGCTCAAGATACCTCTGTAGCATTGGCCAGAGATATTCCTCCTCGAGACCACTGGAGGGGTCTTGTCAGCGATTCTCAAAAGAATATTAATATTCTCTGGGATCTTTTGGCCTCATGGAATCAGAAATTCTGGCAATGAGAGCAAGTAATCTCTATTTTAACCAACCTCAGGAAAATTCTCAGGTGGGCTGAATTGTGTAGTCTATGACCTTGTGTTTAAAAGTGGATAGTGACCAGAGTTCTCTCTGGGATGGGACATCTTTGAGGTAGAGGTCAGGAGCCTTTGACAGACCATAAAAAAAAAAATCGACAGTTAAGGACCATTTGGAATAATCACATGCCATTTGTCTTTCTCCCTTCATTGCAGCAAAGTCTCACTAGACATGCAGTTGTGCATGACCCTGACAAGAAGAAAATGAAACTCCAAGTAAGTTGAGTTCAGCTGCCTATTAAGATGGCTTTGCTTTAGCCAGATGTGCTCTATTTTGAATGCTTTTGATTACTTAGTATCATGTGAGTTGTTGAAAAGTAATTCCATTGAGTTCACATATGCCTGTCAGGGTATGCAATAATTGTAAAATTAAGTCAGAGTTTTAGTTCTGAATTCTAATGATCTGTTTTCTATATCTCCTAAGGTTAGAAAGCCCTCTCGTGAAAAGCGGAGTTTGGCCTCTCATCTCAGTGGCTATATCCCTCCTAAAAGGAAACAGAAACAAGGCTCACCTTTACCTACAAGTAGTGAGTCTCTGAATTGTATTGAAGACAAGATGCTCTCAACAGTCAGTGTACTTGCCCTCAACTAACCATCAGGTTTCTTTTCTTAAGGGACAATAATCAGTCAGGTCAGTTTTTTTTTTTCTCAGAACATTTGTCTTTATTAAAATCACTGATGCAGAACATCTGCTTTGTGATCACTTTCATGCTCCTTGTTTAACGGATCTCCAGTTTGGATGTCTTGTGTTTCTTTGTAGGCCTTTTCTTCTTTCTTACTCAAAGGACGAAGAACACACATGATTGCACTTCCTCCTCGAACAGGCTGGGGCCGGGAGGAGAAAGTAGCTATACCAGGCATAGCCTGGAGGAGCTGATTACAGATCTCCTCCTGGAAAGAGAAACCAGCCAAAGATTATTTTAAAACCAGTATCTTGGGGCACATCGGTAGGATGTCTGCCTTGCATGCATTCAACACCGGATGGACCCCAGTTTGATTCCCGGCATCCCATATGGTCCCCCGAGTCTGTCAGGGGAGCAATAGCAACAGAGCGCTGCTGGGTGTGACTCTACCCCACCCCCCCCCCCCCACCCCCGGGGAAAAAAAAAAACCCAAAACTGGCCTGGCGGTGGCGTTGGAGGTAAGGTGCCTGCCTTGCCTGCGCTAGCCTAGGACAGACCATGGTTCGATCCCCCGGTTTCCCATATGGTCCCCCAAGCCAGGAGCGACTTCTGAGCACATAGCCAGGAGTAACCCCTGAACGTCACTGGGTGTGGCCCAAAAACCAAAAAAAAAAAAAAAAAAAACAGTATCTTAGCCCAGATTTGATCTCCAGCACCACAGTTAACCTCTCCCCTTCTCCCCCAAGCATCTTTAGAAGTGATCCCTGAACACGGCTGGCCATATGCCAAAAAAACAAACCTACCCAGGTCAATGCTCAAATAATCATAAAACCTAGTAGTATTCCTGAATCGTTATTCAAGTTGTAGTTAAACCAATTTATACAGGGTTTTTTTGGGGTTTTTTTTTTGGTTTTTGGGTCACACCCGGCAGTGCTCAGGGGTTGCTCAGAAATTGCTCCTGGCAGGCATGGGGGACCATATGGGGCACCAGGATTCGAACTGATGACTTTTTGCATGAAAGGCAAACGCCTTACCTCCATGCTATCTCCAGGGCCCCCGTTTATACAGTTTTGATTAAACAACTGAAACCGGGCAGTTTTACAAACTATGTAACTACACTAAAGTACAATAAACTTAATGGTTTTAAATCCACTCAGCAAGGCACCTTTGACCCTATACAATCCCTAACCAAAAAAAAAAGTACCTGCCCCTGACCCCCGGCAATGGGTCTTTGCATGGAAAGAGAACGCCCAATCCCAAAAATTGTTAACTCAGTGCAGATCCTTACAGTCCATGACATGAAACCACTTGGGAGTAATCAGAAACCTACAGACACTCAGTTATGGAGCTACAAGATCATTTGAGCAGGGACCTCATGATTCTTGTGTGGAGTGAAAGCAGAACCCCAATAAAATAACGTTTCCTTTTAGTTGCTGAGAACTTAGCAAGCTTTAGAAGTATATAACTACTTTAAACTTATCCCACAATTATAAACTGGTACACACTTTTCTAAAAGACAGTTATGTTTTATATACAATTTTCTTACAGACATTAAGACATTAAAAATCAAAATCTCAAATAATTAATAATTATTAGTCTCTCGTTTTCCCTTGTAATATTTGATATTATAAAATGAAAATACACAGCCTTTAAACTGTGAAGCAGAATGTTTCTGTCGGGTAAAATGCTCAAACTACAATGAAAAAAATCAACAATTACATGTATCATGTGTTCTCTCATTTTGAAAAACAAGTTGACAAGTTAGTATCATTACTAACTTGAACAGATTTATCATTTTTGCTATGTCCACATTTCCAAGATTTCCTATAATTGTATTTGTAGGTCAGAAAAAAAAAACTGAGCAGTTACTCATATCTACTTTCACTTACCATTTTATTTTCTGGCTCTTCTGCCTTCTTTGCTTTCTTTATAGTAATTTGAACTTTATTTTTTTTTTCTATCCACTGTTGAATCTGCTTAGTCTTTGTGTTCAAATCATGTTTTCCAATATTTGAAGAGAAAGTTAGTTCCTTTGTTAGTGTAGGTCCTAGTTTAAAAAACTGAGAGTTGGTGCTAAGACTAGTCATCTGTTATATTTATGACAGACTTTATCACATTCAATTAACAAAATTTTATGTACACTTAATAAAAGTCACAAGATCCAAATTTTCAGGCAACTTTAGTTTTATGATCAGCATAATTATATTTGAACAGAGGAAACAAACATGAAGGTATAGAATTCTTCCTAAGTGGAATATACACAAATACACATCCTCATTCAAAAAACTGGGAAAGAACCAGTTTCCTTGGACATGGACTCATAAAGCTATGTATAAATTATTCTTTTGGGAAAATGGAGGTTTGGTTTATACCTGGCTGGGCTTATGGGGACAATATGTGGATAAAACTGGAGCCCTCCCCATTCCAGGCAAGTACCTTAACCCTCTTGTACTATGAATATTTTTTGGTTTTGAGCTCAGGGGTTACTTCTGGTAGGCTTGGACTACATGGGATACTAGGAATTGAACCTGGGTGGATCGTTTGTAAGGCAAATGCCCTACCTGCTGTACGATAGCTCTGGTCCTTACTTTGGTATATTCTATACTTTGGTATATGCTAAAAGGCATCTGGTACTAATACGAAATGAGCTATAGATATTATTAACACAGATTTTAAAAATGCATGCCATTTCTAACATTTTCCTGAGGTACTGAACCCATAGCCTCACACATGTAAGGCAAGTGCTCTCTACTGAGCTGCATCCCATCCTCCATTTTAAATTTTAATATGTAAAAATCATTTGGTTCTATTTATGCAAATATTTGCATAATATTGGAGTTGGTGGACATGAATTTAGGCTGAGTCCATGGAGTGAATGGGTACCTCAAGGGAGAGGGCAGGTCCAGAGAAGGGGCAAAGAGGACAGTGACCTTTGTGTCAGGTTTTAAGCCTGAAAACCAAATCTAGATTTGGTTTCATTCAAATCTATAGCACAATGATGTTGGGAAGTGTTCCTCTTAAGACAGTGAGTGCTGAGTGTTTAAACTAGGATATATTAAAAATGAAAATGCTGGGGCCAGAGAGATAGCATGGAATTAAGGTGTTTGCCTTGCATGCAGAAGGTCAGTGGTTTGAATCCCGGCATCCCATATGGTCCCCTGAGCCTGCCAGGAGCAATTTCTGAGCATAGAACCAGGAGTAACCCCTGAGTGCTGCTGGGTGTGACCCAAAAACAAAAAAATAAAAATGCCTTTTAATTTCCTAAATTAATTTTTCTAACTTATGTTCACTTAATAGTAATTATGTATTAGCTTTCTGAAAGAGGCTGAAGCTATTCATACTAAATGAGCTATAGATATTATTAATGCAGATCTTGAAAATGGCCATTTCTAACTTTTCCTCAAGTACTGGTGGTACCGAATCCATAGCCACACACATGTATTTTGACTCTGTTTTGGCTCAATACACTGAGGGGGACAGGGAAAGGAAACTTCTGTCTGACAATAGAAGACAAGCAAAGGACAAATACATATAGACACACATATCTGTCATTTAGTGGTATTTTTCTTGTGTTTTTTTTTTCCTTCCTTTGATACATAAAGATGTGTGAAGGAAAAAGGAAAGAAGAAACCAAAGAATAAAATAAATGCGGGATGGAGCCAGAGAAATAGCAAGCATGTAGGTGCTTGCTTTACAAATAGCCAACCTGGGTTCAATCCCTGGCACCACAAATCCCACCAGGAGTGATCCCAAAGCACTAGGCAGGAGCCGGGAGTGATGCCTAAGCACCACCAGGTGTAACCTCCCCAAAATAAATAAATAATAAATAAGGGATGAAAACCAGACATTAGAATGGTGGCAAAACCGAATTTTCTTTCTTTCTTTTTTTTTTTTTTTTTTTGCTTTTGGATCACAACAGCAATGGTTACTCCTGGCTCTGCACTCGGAAATTGCTCCTGGCAGGCTTGGGGGACCATATGGGATACTGGGATTCAGAGGCAAACGCCTTACCTCCATGCCATCTCTCCAGCCCCCAAACTGAATTTTCAATGCATTGCTAGCACAGGCAAACTTGGGAAATGCCAGAATTTCAACTGTGGATTTCTAGTCCTACAGAATTTAGAGTAGAAACAGCAAGATGCCTACCAGTTTTTGGTTTCACCTTTTCCAGCTCTCTCAGTCGCAGACGTTCTTCTTGGATCTGAACTCCCGTCATGAGCTGGTACTCCGGAGGCTGTGTGCTGGTGTTCTTCTTCACCAGCCTTAGGTCTCGTTCATTCAAGAGTCGAATCACATCTGCTCGATGCATATTCCCCAAATCATTGCCCTTCTCATCAAGCACATGAATAATTCGGTCATGAATTTTTCTGCCAATATTACCAAAGGAAGTTTTCCCCTGTTTTTCTTTGGTTCTTTCATTCTCAGGGTCTTCCAAAGTACTAAAAGCTTTGGTATGAATTAAAGTGCATGATCTTGGGATAGAAGTAGTAAGGGGCAACTGTGTGAGTGCTCCATTCTGGATAAGATATTTACCAAAACATCTTCTAATGCAATTATCTTCGGTCTTCATGGTTTGTAATGTTAGCCTCTTTAGAAAAAGACAAGCCATCCTAAAACAAATAGAATTTTTCATGAAAATTCAGCAATGTATTGATTTTTGATTTTGTGGTATATGAAAGGCATATATAAGTACTATAGAAATGCCATCAGAAATTTGAAACATGGTAGAGTCCCAGAATAACTTGATAATAGGAACTCAAACTATTGTTACAACCAACTATTATTTACCATTCTTTACCCTCACACATCTTACCCATTCTTTACCCTTACACATGCCTTACCCGCTGTGCTATCACTTTGGCCCTGACTATTTTCCAAGGGTTTTAAGAGCATCAACTCCAGAAGTAAATGACATCTTATGGGTTCCTGAAGAGGATGCAGAACCTAAAATCTTGTTTGGGGCCATACCTGGGAACTCTCAGGGATTACTTCTGGTTCTGTGCTCAGGAATTAGTCACGGAGGTACTTAGGGAACCAATGTGGTCCCAGGCAGCCCTATCTAGTGTACTATCTCTCCAGTTCAGTATCTAAAATCTTGATGGTTCTTAAATACCAATTGATAAACTTGATAGAATTAGCTGCTAACAATTTGACAACATATCTGATGGCAACAGAAAGGTTAAGAGCACTATTATGGGAAAGGACTCTTCATGATGGTCACTGACTTGCCAGAAGTAACAGTATCAGAAAGGAAGTACCTTGACGTTTATCCATGTATTTATGAGCTCACATGAAAAACATTTACATAAGGCAGGGCCGGAGCAATAACACAGCAGTACGGCGTTTGCCTTACATGTAGCCGACTGGGACAGAACTGGGTTCAATCCCTGAAGCCTGCCAGGAGAGATTTCTGAGTGCAGAGCCAGGAATAACCCCTGAGCACTGTCAGGTGTGGCCCAAAAACCAAACAAACAAAAATTACAGAAGGCAAGAAAAGCTTTATGACCAGTGTTAACATAGCAGTCTGTAGATTCCTGGTTCCACTTATCAAAGGCATACTGAATCGTTACTAGTATTACTATTTGTTTTGGGATCACATCACGTGATGAGCAGGTCTTACTCTTTATTCTGTATATAGGGATCACTGTTGGCAGAACTCAGGAAACACTATGGGGCCCAGAAATTGAATGGGGTTGGGCTGCATGTAAAGCAAGCACTTGGCCCACTGTATGGTCATTCTGGCCATAACTGCTTCTTTATTACAAATAGAGAAATGTCTCAAGGAATAAGATGAACAGAGGAACCCATTCATCTCATCTGGGGTATGCTCAAGTGTCTGTGAACAATCAAGAGCAAAGAATGAGGTAACCTTAACTAATGTTTGTCCCACAATCACCTGCAGAATTATTGGGGTTTGTTAAATTAGAATTCCCCCTGATCACAAATGATTCCACTGAGCTCTATAACCCATTGACCCCTAATGTTTCTTGTGAGCATGTGATGTGGGAAAAAGGCACAAGCCTGATGACTCCCAAATGTATTGCTCTGATACAAACTCACCTGTAGCCCAAGTTTGTAATTGATCTACATTTAGTATCCCAAATGTCACCATGTCACAAACTGAATTTTCTTCTCAATTTCTTCTAGTTGCTCAAGCCAAAAGTAGTAACGTTCTTAATCCTTCTTTTCATATTAGTAATTTATCAATATATCCTGCCATTCAACCTTCCAAGGTTCTCTCTGGAAGCAAATAGTTAAGTTGCTCTTCCTATTCCTGCCTCTCCTCTGCCTCCATAATTTATTTATAATTTCCCACCTGCATGCAAATAGGATCTTTGACAATGTATTTAAATAGTCAAATCACAGCCCTTTTCCTCCCACGGGATCCCACTCTCTTATGGTAAAAGTCAAGCTCATACAAGGACCTTCTTGCCTTCTAGGACCTGAAGCCCCTAGCTCTGCCTGCAGTACCTACTCCATTTCCTTTGTTCACCCTCAACCTTGTGACCACTATTCTGCCCCGCCTCTGAGTCTTGTTAACTGCAAGTCTTTTCCCTCTCACACCTGCATTCTTCAAGTAGTTCTGGCCTTTGCTCCTAAGTTACCACTCAGCAAGATCTTTCTTACGTCTGACACTTCCATACCCATTTCACCTGTCTTTAAACACTTGATGCCTGGAATAGGAATTATTTACTTATATGAATATTCATAATCTTCTATAACTGAAATACACACATCATTAAAAAAAATGGCAATTTGTCCTTTTGGCTACCAATGTGAGCTAACATAACTAGAGCAAAGACTAACTTAGTGCATATGTGGCAAATGAGTGCAGAAGTAAACTGCAATAGGAGATTGGTAGAGTCCAGAGCATTTACCTTCTGGTCTTCAGATGCTCCAGTTCCCTTCAACAAAGAGAAAAGCCTGTAAGCACCCCTCCCCATTTCTACTTTCTTTTTTTAAAATCCATATGGCTACTACGTCATGATTAATTGATTGGAGGGTTCTGAGGCACTTACCCTGCATGTGGCAATGCCTGGTTAAATCCTTGGCAACACAAACACACACACACTCCTCTGTTGGTACAGAAAGTCACACACACACACACACACACACACACACACACACACACACACACACACACCCAGAGCAAAAAGACTAAAAAGTCTGGAGAGCCCAGTAAAGTTTTTTTTACCCACATTTAATAAAAAAAGCAATAGTAACAAGATAGCAGCATAAACTCCCCAAGGCTACTATGAATAAGAATGAAACCAGCAGCTGTTCGCCGACTATCAAAACAATATTACTTCAAAATGGGGAACTTTGTGGGGGGGCCTGAGAGATAGTACTGAAGGTACAGTGCTTGCCTTGCATATGGCTGACCGGGATTCAATTCCTGGTATCCCATATGGTCCCCTGGACACCATTAGGAATGACTTTTGAGCAGTCAGGATTAATTCCTGAGTATTACCAGGTATGGCCCCCAAACCAAAGAGCATTAAAAAAAAACACATTCCAAGAAGAAGAAAGGGTAAACAGGAGCACGTAATGACTTTTCACTTTCTTCTCTTAGCAATTCCTGCCATTTACTTCTTGGTGGAGTCCTACAGCATGATCACTAACTTCTCTAGGGCAGTATAAGAAAACACAGTTTGGGGCCCGGGAGATAGCATGGAGGTAAGGCGTTTGCCTTTCATGCAAAAGGTCATCGGTTCGAATCCCGGTGCCCCATATGGTCCCCCGTGCCTGCCAGGAGCAATTTCTGAGCATGGAACTAGGAGTAACCCCTGAGCACTGCCAGGTGTGACCCAAAAACCACAAAAAAAAAAAAAAAGAAAACACAGTTTAAGAAAAAATAGCATTCTAAACACAACAGGGGAATTTTAATATCTGATACACATATTTCAAAAATTACAGTTGATATTATTTAAATAATCCGTAAAGTAGAATTATGATATAACTATGTGGCTATTCCCATATGCTATGTATGTCAAAGGAGCCTATGTATGTCAACGAGCTTGTTCTTTATGTTGTCATATTAGTGTCAGTTGTCTAAAATGAATAATATTTATAGAGGAAAATTCCCCCCATATAAAATCATTTAACATCTAGATACCCAAGAACAGATGAGTGATTAAAGAAACTGTGGTACATCTACAGAATGGAATACTATGCAGCTGTACAGAAAAAATGATGTAATAAAATTTGCTTATACATGATAGACATGGAGATTATTAAACAGTGAAATGAGTCAGAGAAGGACAGATGTAGAATAATTTCATTCATTTGTAGGATATAAGAAAAATAAAAGACTGTATGATAATAATATCCAGAGATAATAGAGATGACCAGTCCATGTTAGAAACTGCCACAAAGAGCAGTGAATGCAGTTAGAGAAGGGTCTACTATGACAATGATGGTTGGAACTGATCACTTTGGACAAGAACTGGATGCTGGGGGCCAGAGCAATATGCATAGTGATAAGGTGTGTTTGCCTTGCATGCAGCCAACACCAAAGGACTCCAGCTTGAATCCCAGCATCCCATATGGTCTCCCGAGCCTGCCAGGAGCAACTTCTGAGTGCAGAGCCAGGAGTAATTTCTGAGTGCCACCAGGTGTGACCCAAAAAACAAACAAAAAAAGCTGGGTGCTGAAAGGGGATAAAGTGATATGCATGGCATCTTTCATTAATGAGAGAGAGAGAGAGAGAGAGAGAGAGAGAGAGAGAGAGAGAAAGGAGAGAATTCTTGCCCCAGAACAGGTGAGGGGGTAGGAGGGAAATGGGGAACATTGGTGGTGGTAAAGGGTGGTGTACATTCTATGAAACCCAACTGTGAACATTTCTGTAACCATACTGCTTAAATAAAGCAATAAAGAGAATAATTCCTTTATTATGAGACATAAGTTCCATCAGAAATGATGATTCAGGTCCAAAGAACCAAAAGAAAATTGTGAATATTCTCCCAAAAAGAAAACATACAAATACAAAAGGCAGACAGCAAATGCTTCCATTCATTTAGACCTTTAATGTTGTGATCTTTGCTTTATCCTCCTCTTTTTTTCCTGTGTGTGTGAGAGATATGTCAGGGAATACTATAGGTTTTGGTATACTTTGGCATATACCAATATTATAGACATTGATATACTTCTGTCTAAAAATCTTTAGTAGCCAAAACATTAACTTGACTTCAATCTTTCCTAATTTCTTTTCATTTTCTTTCAAAGCAAAGTATATACAAATCTTAAACATAATGATTAGTAAATTATTTTTCCTTTTATTTGTGGACAACACTGGCAATTCACGTGCTGGGGAGTAGCCTCTGGTGTTGCTCAGGGGATAATGCACTAAACTCCACATCTCACATATGCAAGGCAAGTTGCTATACCAGGTACATCCCAGCCCCGAGTGGTTAGTTTTGAAAAGTACAAACACCTTTGGAACCAAAATTCCTATTAACATGTACAATACTTTCATCACTCCAAGAAGGAACCCTCATGTCTCATCCAAGTCAAACTCCATCCCCAGTCAGAGGTACCTGTTTTGCATTTTTACAACTCTAGTCTGTTCTGAGGCACCATATGCATGATCAAACCACTAATGAGTAAAGGATCTCTGCATATTTTTAAGATTCATCTTCTATGCTTTTCCATACATCATTTGCTCCATTTTATTCCTTGATAATTGTCTCAGTGTATTATTAAATTAACAGTTTCTTGTCAATTTAGCATTTAGGCTGGCCCAGTTTTTTTGTTTTGTTTTGTTTTGTTTTAGCTACCAATAAGGCTCCCAAGAGCAGTCTTACAATCAAAAAAGTGACCAGGACTGGAAGAATAGAACAGCGGGTGGTACATTTGCCTCTCAATCCTAGGCTCTCAATCCAATGCCTCTGGATCCTAGGCTCCCTACACGGTCCCCCTAAGCCCTATCAGGGGTGATCCCTAAGTAGCCAGGGGCTTAGAGATTTGAATCACGGCCAGCAGAACTTCTAGTATCTATGAGTATTTTCCAACTTTTTTTATACGAAGGCACACTTTTTCATGGAAAAAAAAAATCCAAAGCACACCACCATTAGAAAATGTAAAAAAATTTTAACTCTGTGCGTATATTGACTATACATAAAATAAATCTCTTGAATAGGAATCAAATAAGCACAAAGAAATTATTTCATAATTACTTTATATAATAAAGTATTTTGTAATCCTATTTCTGTTCTGCGAAACCTGGGCCTGTTTGGCTGAACACAAAGCTGATATTTTGGAATATCTAATGAATATCTAGAATCTAACGACTGGTCTATTTGCGAGCCGACGGTGAAACTGGAATTTTTCAAAACCACAGCACACCAGACAATTTCTCACGGCACGGTGGTTGAAAAACTAGGAGGGTCTACGGAAGGGACTGCAGCTCCCGTCCAGCCCCGGACTCTGCGACAGGGCCTGAGGGCCTGTCCACGCTCAGCCCGGCTGCAGGGCGGCGCCGACCTGGCAGGGACGCAGTCACAACCGCCTCCCATTCGGCACCTGCCTCAGAGCATCGCAGAAGACACCCTCACCCGCTGGCGACCACGGCCATCAGAGTTACCTGCTCAAGGACCAGGACCAGGAAGTGTGCCGGAAGGAGCCAGGGAAGGGCTTCGCGCAGAGGCCCGCGTCGCTCTCCGTAGTGGGCGGGGCTTAGCCGGCTCCTCTTAAAGGGAACGCGCCGTGGAACGGAGCTGGTGCCTCCGATTCGGCCGACGCGCAGCGGCGCGCGGCCCCGGGAAGGCTGGAGGAGGACGAGGGGCAGACGCGCTTCCTTCCGCTCGGGAGCGAGCCCTGCGAGCTTCTTTCCTGCAGCTCCCATTCCTATTCTCCGGCAGTCAGCCCTCGGACGTGCCCTCCCATTTGGAGTTCGTAGGGAACCTGAGAAAAACTCAGGCATTTCACGCCAAGTTCCAGATGCTGCACGAACACTCCGGAGCGACAGTGCAGCCAGTCGGGTGCTTCCCCGGCGAGCGGTCGACCTGGATTTGGACCCCGGCGCTGCGCTGGGTCTCTAAAGCACCGCTGATATAATCCCTGCGTCCACTCAGAGTTAGGAGCAAACCATGAACCGGCGCCGCCGGATGTGACCACATCTTCCCCTTCTCACCCACCCCCAAAATGCACAAAAGGGTTTTCTTTATTTTTATTTTTATTTATTTAGTTAGTTAGTTTTGGCTTTTGGACCACACCCGGTGGTACTCAGGACTTACTCCTGGCTCTGCGCTCAGAAATCGCCCTTGGCAGGACCCTATGGGAAGCCGGGATTCGAACCAGCGTCTGTCCTGGGTCGGCCACTTGCAAGGCAAAGGCCCTGCCGCTGTGCTGTCTCTCCAGCCTCTGGTTTATAACTGTCAGGTGTTGAGCGCGCTGCCCCGACTGGCGCAGGCCGAAAAGTCCTCCCTGGATTCCCGAGGAGCCTGGGAACCAGAAGCCTGGTTTGTAAGGGGCCCGACCCGCGGTGTCATGTTCACGAGTGTCGCTGGGGGGCGCTGTACACGGGGCGTCCGTTTTACCTACCTAGGGGAGGAAGCGGGCCGGGAATGTGCTCAGACCGCAGTGATGATCTTGACCTTGGGTCTGAACTTGGGTTGGGTCCTGGTTTCCCGCCAGTCCATTTGGCACCAGCCCTGGGCACCACCCCCCCAGGCTGTTATTTCCCTCAGTGCGACACGTAGGTCCCTCCCCGCCCGCTCTCACCTCTTCTATAGGCAGAGTGAAGATCTACTAAGCTTTCACTCTGATGAAAATTTCCGTTATGTCTCTGAGTTTTGATTGGGGGGGGGTGGTCTTTGGGCCACACCCGGTGGTGCTCAGGGGTTACTCCTAGCTGTCTGCTCAGAAATAGCTCCTGGCAGGCACGGGGGTGGGGGGGGGGCATACGGGACGCCGGGATTCCAGCCAACCACCTTAGGTCCTGGGTCGGCTGCTTGCAAGGCAAACGCCTCTGTGCTATCTCTCCGGCCCCTGGTTTTATATTCATCTTATAACGTACTCTTTGAGATGCTTTTGCTTTTGGGTGAAAAATTTTAGAGATGTCACTCTGACGGCACCTGGAGTAAACTTCCCTGTTCCAAGTTAAGAAAATGCTGATTTTCTTACTGAAAGACTCTATGATGTAAGCAATTTCTTGCCTTGCTAAAATGATCTAGAATCTAGATCATGATGAGTTTGTGCTACTACCCTATAAAATAGCTGTTGAGGCCCTTGAGCTTGGTCTGGGATGCTTTGCCTAGCCCAGACTCAGGTGTGTCTGATCGCCCAATGTAACTAAGTACCTCCTTGTTCTGCCCCCATGACTTTGTCTTGGTGTGCTCCATTAAGGAAACTTCTGTTATAACAAAATAAATGCTTGAATGAGGGAAATGGAGGACGTTGGTGGTGGGAATGTTGTACTAGTGAAGGAGTGTGATCTTGTTATGACTGAAACCCAACTACAATCATGTTTGTAATCATGATATTTAAATAAAAACATTAAAAAAAAAAGTAAGCTTGAGGATCCCTGCATTAAAGACGTATCCTCAGATGGAAACTTGTGTTTTCAACTCAGCCTTGTGTGGCAAGCCAATGTTAAGTTCTGTGTGTTAATGAGACTGAAATCTTAATTCTTTTCCCTCTGGAAGTAGAATGGAACTAAGGATCTCACATCTACTCTGGGCACTTTCTAAACAACTAAGGCACCACTTTGGGGCCCTTTTCTAGGGGCAGATGATTGTGATTCTGACCCCAGCAATCTTGAATGAAGACAATGGAAGAGGCAATGGGCCTTCCTGCTTTTGTTGTGGGTGGGTCTATTGTCTTAGTTGCTCAGCGCCAACTCCTTACTGCTTAGGGATTGCTCTTGGCAATACTTGGGAGAACATCTGACTGTTTTTATGGCTTCTACTTTTTAAGTCATCCTCCTTCTTTAGAATAAAGAGTATGAATTCCTTTTATATTGCTAAAGAAAATTTTTATTTTTTTTTAATTTAAAGAGTATATCACATAGTTTGTCATAATACCTTTGTTTCTAGATAAGATAGAGCAAAATTATTTAAATAAAAAGGAGCAAGAGAAAAAATGTACAGTGACAAGCAAATTTGTGGAAATTATTTTGTCACCCTTGTCCCCAGAGTATAGAAAGAAGGAAAGAAACTGAATAAAGAAGTAAACACTCAAATATGAAAAGATGGGGCCGGGGGCCAGAGGCCAAGTGATCTCAAGTGCATTGGTAGAGAAAAAAAAAGACTCAAACTCGAACAGTCTTAACTTCAAATGGGCCTGTTACACTTGCAGGCTGGGGGACAAAGGGTGGTGGTTGGAGTACAATCTGGGTATATGGTAGAGAGAGATCGATTCTGGTGGTGGAATTGACCCTGAATCATTGTATGTCTGAAACCCAACTAACTATGAAGGACTTTGTAAAAAACAATGGTTTCAAAAACATAAAATAAAATTGTGTCAAATGAGGTTATTAAGTCATTGTCAGAGGTTTAGTAAGCTCTTGTTTCTAGTTTACCATTCTCTTATGAAAGTTTTTATTTTTTATAGAGCTATCATAGTTCACAACTGCATTAAAGGCATCACTATGTTGTTTTTATTAGAACACATTGTTCACAAAATATAATAAAAAGGTCAGTAAGTCTGAAATACTAGGCACAAACTGTTGACATTTTCCCCCCAAAGAGTAATTTCCATGTTAACTAGATCTGGAATGACCTGTTTTCTCACATGTATTCATGAAAGTCACAAAAAAAATGTCTTGTTTTTAAACATGTGCATATCCGTACACCATCAAATAGACGTGGCGGTTCAGTGAGATAGTGCAGCAGGTAAGGTGATTGTCTTGCACATGGCCAACCAGGTGCAATCCTCATTCTATATGATTCCCAGCCTATCAGGAGTAATTCCTGAATGCAGATTTAGGAATAAGCCCTGAGGTCCCAAATCTAAACCCAAAACAAAATAAAACAAACGGGACCCGGGAGATAGCATGGAGGTAAGGCGTTTGCCTTTCATGCAAAAGGTCATCGGTTCGAATCCCGGTGGCCCATATGGTCCCCTGTGCCTGCCAGGAGCAATTTCTGAGCATGGAGCCAGGAGTAACCCCTGAGCACTGCCAGGTGTGACCCAAAAACAAAACAAAACAAAACAAAACAAAACAAGCAAAAAAAAAAAAACAGACAAGGAGACATCTCCTTTCATCAGTATCTCATTTCATTATATTTATTGTTTGTTGGCTTTTCTGAGCCACACTCATCAGTGCATATGTGTACAATTTTCCAGAACATGAAACTCTAGATTAATCTTTTTTGAAATATGATAGTAAACCGTGATAGTAAGATAAATTTGTCTAATATTAATTACATTTTACTTTTTAAAATGAAAAGTTTTTCACATCTACTTATAATGCAGGCATTCATTTGTCTCCTAGGAAATCTATTGTGCAACTAAATGAAACAGATGATAGGTTCAGAAAATTCTCCTGTATTTGAAGATATAGCAGAGCCATGTATTTCTGTGGCAAAAGTTTTGGCTTTGGGGTGATTCTGTTAATTTTTGGGCCACTTTGAAAACTTAAAAACAATTTTCATTACCATCATGGGACACAGGCAAAAATATAAAGAGCTAATCTGGGAAACCTTACAAAATAGACAATCTTTGATTAATGTGTAGATGAAATGAAAAAAAGAACAAAGTTACGTTATTTAGCATTTTGCTTTTAAAATAAAACCCAGTATGTGTTTAAATACCTACAGGAGATCTTCTACAGGTTATTTAAGGAAGCTAGAAGAAGGACCACAAACATAATGTCAATAATAAAAACAAATTATTTCCATCTTAGAAGGAAATAGAATTAGAAGTAAATAACTCCATTTTGGAAAATGTCTCAGATGTGGAGCTTTACAAGTTTACTGTAGAGGCCACACTTTCCACTGTATATTTCCGTCATTGTTTGGTTGCTTTCCCCTGTGAAAGCTGTTAGGTTCTGAAGCAAAGATTTTAAAGGCTGTTTTGTTGGCAGCCTCGGATGCATCTGTGACCTCACCAAAGTGGAAGTGAAAGCTCTCCGTTTTTCTTCATTCTTCTTCTTCTTCTTTTTTATTTTTGCAACAGTAAATCTACCAATTTTACAGTCAGTTGAACAGCAATAGATTAATTTGTGTCAAATCTGCATTCACAAAGAAAATCTGAACTTCAGGGCCTTGAATGGTTGAAACTGCAGTGTGATGGCTGAAAGATAGACACTTACAGCTTGTTCTAGAAAGATGCAGGCAGCACACTGTCACCTGCTTCTCTGCACAGGTGCTGACCCCTCGGTCGATCCAGGGCCTCCTGATGGGGTAGCAGGAGGGCTGGGCCTTTGTGTGTTACAGAGAAGGCTTTTCCAAGGCCTGGCCCAATGTGCTCTGGCAGCCACAGGAAACAGAAGAAAGAAAAGGTTAAGGGCCATTTCGAGGGCCAGGATGGGTTAAATTTAGTTAACATCTGAGGTTATAGCTTTTAACAACAGCTTCAAGAAAACTTACTCCAAGATGCAATTTGTTTCTTCTTTGTCAACTGTTTTATTTTTTCACTCTATTGATAGTGACAGCTTAACAAAGTTTTTATATTCTAGAGGTTTTTATCCTTTAGAAAATAAAGAACTGTGTTCTTAAAAAGAGATGCAGGTGGAGGACTTTATAAATGCTTCCATGATTTTTAAATTGGGGCCTTAAAAATAGGCTCCCTGCTTGGATAAGCTAAAAAATAATCTGGGAGGGGTATTGACAAACTTCCCATTAGAAATGGAGGAATGCTTCAGCAGTCAAACACATCTATATTCGATGCTTTTTGTATGTGTTTTACTTTCAACCAGCATACTTGAGTCTTCCAACTTGTGGCTGAGAATTAAGGAAGACACCATTTCAATTTTGACATATGTATTTTTTTAATGCAGGAAACAACCATGAACATAACTAGTTGTTCATTATTTTATTTATTTTATTTTTTTGGTTTTCAGGGCTCTGTGCTCAGGAATCATTCACAGTAGCTCAGGGAACTATAAGGGGTGTCAGGGATCAAGCCTCAGGCAAGGCAAGAATCCTATCTGCTGCTTACTGCTCTGGACCCAGTGTTTATTATTTTATGAAAGCAAAAATGTTGGACACAGATTGTGCCCATTATATCCTTGTCAGTTTGTTATTTCATGTTTACTGCTTAAGGACTACTGTATTTAGAAAACTGCTCTCTCAAGGAGACATTTCAGTTGGAAATTCACACCTTTCAAAGGTTATGATCACCTCAGTCTGAGATTGAGTGTCTTCTGCTAGACTAGGCCTGTATATCTCTTAACTATGTTCTGACAATCAATAAGAGAGTTGATTTTTTGGAGAAAATATTCTTTTAACTAAAATTTTTGTATGTTGAGTTTGGGTTTCTAGAATTACATTTTCTACCTGATGGTAAGCATGATAATCATACAGCTAATACTGGATTATAATATATAATTGTAAACATGTATGTTCAAATATGATTATGTTCATGTTTGAAGAGTACATACTTAATTCTCATTTGATAAATTATGTATTTTGCATATAAGAACTTTCCAAATATCTAAATTTTCATTTCAGATAAACACAAAGTTTCTTACCATTTTGAGTATGGTACTCTATATAATGCATTAATAAATTTATTGTTTCTGAAAATGGAGCAATGATTATCTTTCTAAGAATGGTGTCACTATTAAAACTTATTATATAGTAGAATTTAATATAGTAATAGCTGTCTATACTAATTATTCAAGCCCCAACTTTTAAAAATGCAATACTACTTTTTATAGATGTTTTTAAACTTCTCTCTTACCTTTATGCTTTCAAGTACCTTTTTTTTCTGCTGCAATTGCCTATCTAGATTTGATAGTTCTTCTCACCTGTACAGTTCAGTCTGGTCTAATGCAAGATAATATTTAGGAGGCTTTTACTAACTTATTCCAAATCAGCCCACAAACCATGTCCCTGGGAACCTCCACACCATTCACTTTTCTAGCTTTTAAAGGAAGATATCTGAAAGTGTGTTAAAAGGAATATACCAGGCAGTCTATGTACTTAAAAAGAATACATCTGCCAGAATAATATTTGAGTCTCCCTGCTTAAGTGGTTGCAATATTCTCCCTTAAAGTTTTCTCCTCTGGATTATATAAGTGTCTGTGTAGAGATAAGTCAGCTTTCTTGCTCTGCTCAAACCTCATTCTCAGTCTCTGCTCCTGTACTTGTGCCCTGAACTGGGAGTTTTCCAGTCCAAATGCCTGACTCTCACCTTCTTCCTATTTATAGTTGATTGGACAAAGCTGAAACCCATATCTATATCGGGCCAAAGACTGTGACAACTTGTTTATTCAAACTAGAAGCTATGTTAGGTGGCAAAATCCATCTCCATGGGTTTTAGCAGGACACATACATAGATGTACAGAATAACCTACAGAGCTTTAAGTTCAGCACGCTTAGAGATGAGTGTAGGCGTACAGCCAAGTTCTGCCCAGTAGAATATATAAAGCAGGATACCTATGTCTTGAGAAAAACCTGATATGCTGTTAATGGCTTAATGGCAGTCTCTTTAATTCTCACAAGTGTTTTTGTGTAGGGTACTGGAGAGATAATATAGCTAGTTAGGTGCTTGCCTTGCATGTGACTGTCCTGGGTTCAATCCCTGGCACCCCATATGGTCCCCCAAATCCTACCAGGAGTGATCTCAGAACACAGAACTAGGATTAAGCCCTAAGCAACAGAAGTAATGACCCCCACAACAAAAATACCTCAAGTATTTAAACTATAGATAGCATATTACATGATCACCATTATATGCAGATATATGTGGAACTTCTAAGAAGGTTTTCTTAGGAGTGTAGGCTCTCCTTTATTTTACTGGAGCTGGAGTTTGGAGAGCTTCAGGATCATGAGAGTATCATGTAATGAAAACCACATGTGACATATTGAAGTGCATTCATAAATGCTTCATGAGGAGAGAAAAGCAAACTTGTAACCCTGAAGCTAATTGTGGTTCTTAGCTAACTGGTGCTTAAGCTACAATGTCTTCTGTTAAATTAAATTAGTAACATGAGCATGCTGATCCCACAGATGAATTGGCCTGCAAAGAAAATTAGGAGGGTAAAATAGACATGAGAAACAGAATAATGAGACTGAGAAGAGAACAGAAATGAGGCATAAAATTTCATTTCTAACATTCTATTTCCCATGGGATTCATTTGCTACTTTTAGATCATGAGAATCTGTACAGCTTTAACTCTTTTTATCTGTTGTTGTGAAGTGTAGTGCAGATATACAAATGACTACTTGCAATTTTCTAACCACAATTTGTGCTTTTCTGATTCTATGTCAAATCTTGCTTTACCTTCTGCCCAGAATTCTCAATCATCTTTTCACTTCAGTATTACCTCTTCCATAAGATGCTTCATTCCCCCTGCTGGATCAATTCTTTCTTGGACCCTTTCATTGTAAGTATACTTATTCTAGAACATTCCTTTTTCCTCTCTTCTAATACCATCACAACTTTTGTCACTTTCAGCTTCTACATCATCATTCTCTTAAAGGTCAAAGCTACCTACCCATTTGCTAGTTATGTGTCATCCCTAGCAGCCAGCCTGAGCCCTGTATATCTTTAATGTGTATTAAATATTTATTGAACAATTGTGGCATTGTTCAATAGCACAGCCACTGTACTAGGCATTTTCCAATTATCTCTGGAAAGTAAGAGAAATATTGAATAATATAAGTAAAGCTCTACACTCAAGAATCACTTCTAACTGGCTCTGGTGACCATATAGGTTGTAAATGATAACCTTTGACAAGTAACACTACTGTATCAGTATAGCCTCCATGTACTGATTAAGTCCTGGATAGTAAAGATGTTTGTCTATAAACTGTCACTAATTTTAATGATTGAATTTTTGCTATTAGAACAAAGTTAAAGTTTTTTCTTTTTTTTTTTAATTTTTTTGGGGGGGGTCACACCCGGCAGTGCTCAGGGGTTACTCCTGGCTCCATGCTCAGAAATTGCTCCTGGCAGGCACGGGGCATATGGGGCACCGGGATTTGAACCGATGACCTTTTGCATGAAAGGCAAACGCCTTACCTCCATGCTATCTCCCGGGCCCCAAAGTTTTTTCTTTTTTAAATTGGCCTTCAGGTTATTTGTTTTCTAGAATGGGGCAGTGAAAGCTCTGAATCATAGTTGGCACAATCTAAGCTACCGCTGATTTGAACTTAGATCATTGTCTGCTTCCCCGACACCCTTGAGTGGCCCATGACTCACATGCATGCTTCATCAGCATGTGCAGACTGCCCTGAAAGGAAAGGAGAGGAAATAGGCAAAGGAGATGGTATAAAAGCATTAACAAAATGAGATAGGAAGGATGTTCATAAGCTTTAGTGTTGCAGAGTTAGATAATGAAGCACAGGACAAGAAAAAACTTAAACCTGTGTGGGATGTCTAAAGACCACGGAGCCATATACTGGCTACCAGTAATGCCAGCAAGAGGAGTATAGACCAGAACCTGGTGGAAGGGCCAGCTGGTTTGAACTCATTGTGTCTTTGGTGATATCCAGGAGTCCCTTACCTAGGAGGCTTCTAGTCTCTCAATGGCGTAGAATTTGCATCTCTGTGTTTCAGTTGATTACATCTCAGAGCTCTCAGAATATTACACTGGACAGTGTCAGCTTCTGAGAAAAAGCAACATGCTGATTTGAGCCCTTAATCCACCACAGATAACTGTAGCTCTCCTGAGGGGGGCAGTACACACAACCTTTAGGAGAGCCAAGCTGGGGAAAGCAGTTCTGTAGCATCAGAAGCCATCTGCCAGTGAGGGAGAGGAGTAGGAGAGGGAAGAAGGGGGTGGGGGGGGGTGGAGAGGAGAGAGAAAAGGATCAAATCAACATTGAGAAGTGACTTCCCTGGCTCTTGAGAGAGCTCTCTGGTCTCACTGAACACTGAACTGCCTTCACTATCTGTGTCATCTGCAGCTTTCTGGAAATGTGCTTTCTGGGAATGCTTCTGTCACCAGGATAACCCGGACACAAGAACTGGAAGGGTGGGAAGCCAGTGTTACTATCCTTGCAGCACTCTCTGGGGCCTACCTAAATATGTCAGGCAAACATTTCTTCTACCTAGAATCTAGTCCTGTTGAACTTTGTTTAGTATGATGTCCCAGGGCACTCATGCTATTTGCATTATCTTCTTGGTTTCTCTTCTCTCTCCTTCACCCTTTGACCACCAACATGAAACCTTTCCTGCACCCCCAAGTAGGTGAGTTTTATTTTGGATTCCTTCTGCATGTGAAAGCAGCTTACAGGCAGAATGATTAAGCATTTGTGTCTGGTTTGTTCTCTAAACTAGAAGCCTGGATATTTGCCATTTTTCTGCTTTCAGAGCTTGCTATTTTGCTAAATTCTGCTGCTCATTTCTGCCAATAGAAGACAGGAAGGAATGAAGGGACAGAAGATGTGGGAGCTGAGGGTTAAATGGGAAGTTATTAGCATGTTATGGCAGGGGTTAATAGTTGTTCTCTCTTCTCTGAACCACATCAGCATTATTCCCCTGCTGCCTGCTGCCCACATAGACTTCCAAGAAGGAAATTTTCAAAGCATGACTTTTAAATTAATCTGGAAAAATTTTTAAATTTTTTTTTGTTTTTTTTTTGGGGGGGGGCACACCCGGTGACGCTCAGGGGTTACTCCTGGTTATTCGTTCAGAAGTCGCTCCTGTCAGGCACGGGGGACCATATGGGGGACCGGGGGATTGAACCTCTGTCCGTCCTAGGTTAGCACAGGCACCTTATCTCCAGCGCCACCGCCCGGCCCCGAAATTTTTTTTTTTTTTTTTTTTTTTTGGTTTTTGATTCACACCCGGCAGTGCTCAGGGGTTACTCCTGGCTCCATGCTCAGAAATTGCTCCTGGCGGGCACAGGGATTCGAACTGATGACCTTTTTGCATGAAAGACAAACGCCTTACCTCCATGCTATCTCCCGGGCCCCTAATCTGGAAATTTTAAGCCCAGTTACTGCTGATTTTATGCCATTACCTAGTAGGCATTGTGTTAGATGCAGTGAACCACACTTTGACTTTCCTTTGGGTCAGATCTAATCTAGCAGAGGAAAAGACTTCAACTCATATTCTTGTGCCTAAGGCTACTTGAATTGCTGCTGGGGGGCGGAGGGGGGACAGGACTCCAGAGGAACTGCACAATGGACAAGCAAGGTCAAGGAGACCAGAAAAAAGGCAACAGAGTGTGTATGTTGAAAGACAATAGGGTCGGGGCCCGGGAGATAGCATGGAGGTAAGGCGTTTGCCTTTCATGCAAAAGGTCATCGGTTCGAATCCTGGTGCCCCATATGATCCCCCGTGCCTGCCAGGAGCAATTTCTGAGCATGGAGCCGGGAGTAACCCCTGAGCACTGCCGGGTGTGACCCAAAAACCAAAAAAAAAAAAAAAAAAAAGAAAGACAATAGGGTCTTCCCCTAAGTCAAATCAAAATGGGCTTCCATCCAGAAATGAAGAATATTTTAAAAACCCTGTTCCTACAGCTTATTACATATAGTTAAGATTGAGAAGACCAAGGGCTAAACAGACTATCATGTTACACCAGCCTCATGTTTTCCTTGCAAGAAAGAAGAAAGAAGGCGACAGAGCCTGCTGCTGCTACAGAATCAGGGAACCATAACTGAACCCGATTTCCCTTTTGAGAATGAAAATATAACATCAGTAACTTTCCTTCAAGTTTATTGTTCTAACCACGTACTCTATATGATGCTTACTTCTTCAGTCTCTGAGAGCAAAAATGAACTCAACCTGGAGGGAAGAAGATAGTATCCCAGGCAGCATCAGCCATCCAGAGTGGCTATCCCTGAATGGAGATCCCTGGCACTGGACTGAGTGGGCGAGAGTGTGGGCTTTGCTAGAATATGTAACTGTACTTACACCGGAGCTTTGTTAACTTTTTTTTTGTTAACTTTTTCTTTTCCAGGTTATTGAAGATCTTTTTTTTCCTTTTTGCTTGTACATCAGCCATATGAGCATACAAAACTAAGTGGAATGTCTAGTAAATATTAACTACATTTTTATTGCAATTATTTTGAGACAAAATTTTTCACAAAGTACTATTCAAGGTTCCCATGAAATAGAGATGTCAGAAGCCCAAAGAAGAAGCAATAACATTGGCTCCATTCTGAAAGAAATCTGTAAGAAATGTTTTGCATCACTTTGACCAAGGGCCAGTGGATGAGAGTGGTACCTTCACATCTGTTAGTCTTTGTGCTGCTTTACAGCCAAGAATTCCTGCTCCTCTGCCTCCTTCCAGAAACTTGTCCCTACCTTCGTAGTACTAGTGCACCTAGGTCAGCATGGGGCATGTTTTTGTTGACATTATAATTCCTACAATTACTTTGGTAGGGGCATGGGAATTCCCAGATTGGGCTCAAGAGGCTTCAGAGGCTCCATCAGTGATTTTTGTCCCACTGGATGGGGTGGATCAATGCAAAGGGTAAAGATGAGGTACTAGTTGGTGGCATTCAAGTGTCACTGAAGTAGTGTTTAAGAAGCAAGCCGTAATTATTCATTGGGTACCCAGAAGTGGGGATCAGAACATCCACACTTGCTTTCTGTTCCTACTTCAGGGGAGAGCTATTATTTCTTCATTTCTAACCAGAGGAAAGTTCTTGGAATCAATGAAATGAGAGCATTCATGCTGTCAAAATGCATCAAAATGCATCCATAATTATAATTTTGGAGGCAGGGAGTCCACTTCTGGCCTTTATGCTGAGACAGTTTTATCTTTCTTGCTTTTTTCCTTTTATTTCAACAACGTGATTACAATGATTTATGATTGAGTTTCAGTCTTTTAATATACACCACCTTTTACCCATGATTTTATCTTTAATTCTTCACACATAACTGGATTAAAAGTAGGGGAAGTACCCCGTCCATGTCTCCAAACTAAAAAAATAAATAAGTAAAGAAGGTTGAAATGTTTGACTTAATGCAATTTTCACATGCCTTAATTCTTTTCCTTCCCATTCTTAGCTTAGCAGCTTATTTGACAGAAGCCTAGAGCTTTTTTTATTTTAATTTTTTATTAATTGAGCTTCTGTGATTTTCAATACTGTGACTGGTTTCTCACATAATTCCAACTCATATTTACTACCAATCTAACTCAACTCTCTTCCTTCCTCTCTTCCCTCAAGGACCCCAACACTTCTTCCTTTCAATCCCCACCACCTCCCTCCCACTGACTCACTGGCTCAGTCCTTTGCTACTATCTTTCATTCCATTATGTACTACAACTTCTTAAACACTCATCCATCATTGGGCATTTTTATTGTTTCTATATCTTGGCCAATGTACTAAGTGTAACAATGACATAGGTGTGCATATATCCTTTCAAAATAATGTTTCTGTGTTTGGGAGATAGATACCAATAAGTATTATCATTTAATTGTATGGCAGTTTTTTTTCCTGTTTTTTTTTTTTTGAGATTCCATATAGCTTTCAAGAAAGAATGTCTAAACTCAGGTTTTCTTGTATGAATTACATATGGGGTTTCCATCAAAATGATGAATCAAGCAAAGGAGCTATGATTAAGAAAAAAAGGGTTTTAGAAGGCAGATGGCTCTACTTTACGGAGTAATAGACTTGAATTCAGCCAACCGATAAGGCAACTGCCTACTACCTGCAATGACAGGCTGGAAAGAGTAGCCACGTCTAACTCTGAAGAGTGCCTCAGTGGACTGCAGACAAGACACTCTGGGGAGGGGGGTTGATTCTTATTGGGTGAGTGACACAGAGCCACCAGAGGTTCTTATTTTTCACATGTGAAACACAATTGAAACAATATGAGGTAACAGTGGTGAAAACTTTTTCCACCGTTTTCCTTAGCAAATCCCTCTTTTTGCCACAGGAAAGTCACAGATTATTTTGAACCACAGACATAATAAGTGGAAGAACTCCAGAAATAGAAAGGAACATAAAGGGATGAATGAGGGGGTGATTGCAGGAGAAGATTTCAAGCCTCTCCTGGAACAATGAGAGAAGAGAAAAGAGAAGTTAGTCATGCTTCCAGATCTTAAGCCACAGGACAATGTGACCCGATTTCCCTTTTCCAGGTCCTAGACAAAGGAGTAAGGAAAGCAGATCAGTGCCAACTTCATATTGCTGTATTTTCCTCTGAATTGTGTCTTTAACTGTACCTCAACATACATTGGCTAATTGAAAGGTGGGTGAGAGTTCTTGTCACCCTCTTCTACATATATCTTGGTTTAGAGACATTAACCACCACCACCAACACCACCACCAACACCACCACAAATACCAACACCACCACCATCACCACCACCACCACCACCACTATCACAATTATCCCTAAGTTTGGAAATGCAGATTCATGGTGGAAAAATGCAGACTCTCAGAGCATAGTTGTAAAAGCATAGTCACACTTGCACTGGGATGGTGGGAGGAGAGTAGAGTCCTGGATGAGTAGCAACATTACCCTGTCAACCATGGTGGTGCCTGATGACCATGTGACATTTGCCATTAATACCCTTGTAACTCTGGAAAATATATAACAACCTTCTTGATTATAATTAATCTATGCCACCTGGACCCTGGTTTTGTGGGCAATATATATATATATTGGTTTTGGGGTCACATCCGGCAGTGCTCAGGGGTTACTCCTGGCTCCATGCTCCAAAATTGCTCCTGGCAGGCACGGGGGACCATATGGGGCACCGGGATTCGAACTGATGACCTTTTGCATGAAAGGCAAATGCCTTACCTCCATGCTATCTCCCGGGCCCTGCAATATTTTTGAAGCAATATAGTTTGCTTTATTGTTTATTGGGTTTACATCTGGACGGAACTGCTAAGAGTATATCACTCATTTTTTTCAGGGAGCTGTGGAAGCCAAGCTGAAGTGAGGAACTGTTCTTTTCAGGGAAAGGTCTGGCATCTTCCCTCTTAAGAAAGATCTTTAGGAGGAGATAAAGAATAAAGTAAACATTTTAAGATTATAGGGAAGGAAAGAGAATATACCCTCATGAAATAACACTGACGCCAGAAGGGATAGAATTCATAGTCCACATCTAGGTTGAAATGCAGGCCACCTTTCTAGAATGAGGATGACTCCACTTGCCTTTGTAGAATGGCTTTGATAGTTTTTCTCTCAAACTGCCCAGATGATACTTAGGGCTTTCTATATAGATAAGAATTTGTTGCTATGATGTTGTCAAGGGGATGAACCTGAATCTTTGGTGCCTATCTCCATGTCCTTACTACAACCCCTTTGTTCCTGCTGGAGCTTCTCTCTGATAGGGACTTCTCTCTGATAGGCCTGCTTGGGACCTGTGCTGGCAGCAGTTAGAGGTTTATCAGAACACCTAATAGATTCATATAGCAAAGTGGCAAGCTACAAAATTAACACGCAAAAATCAATGGCTTTCTTATATATCAATAATGAAAGAGAAGAAATGGACATTAAAAAACAATTCCATTCACATTAGTGCCACACTTAAGTAAAGAGGTGAAGGACCTATACAAAGAAACTACAAAACACTGATCCAAGAAATAAAAAAGGATACATGAAGATGGAGACACGTACCCTGGAAGGATTAACACAGTTAAAATGGCAATAATCCCAAAGCATTGTACAGATTTAATGCGATGTAAATGACATTCTTCAAAGAAGTGGATCAAGCACTCCTGAAATTTATTTAGAACAATAAACACCAGTGAATAGTTAGAGCAACCCTTGGGAAAAGAAATATGGGAGGCATCACTTTCCCCAACTTTAAATTGTATTACAAAGCTATAGTCATTAAAATAGCATGGTATTGGAATAAAGGCCCTCAGATCAGTGGAATTGACTTGAGTATTCAGACAATGTACCCCAGACAAACAATCAAATGATCTTTGATAAAGGGGCAAGAAATGCAAAATGGAGCAAGGAAAGCCTCTTCAACAGGGTTGTTGGCATAACTGGTCAGTCACTTCCAAAAAGGCAAACTTAGACCTCCATCTAATACCATGCAGAAAGGTCAAATCCAAATGGATTAAAGACCTGAGTATCAGACCCAAAACCATAAGATATAAAAAACAACATGTAGGTAAAACACTCCATGACATTAAGAATAAAGGCATCTTCAAGGTAGAAACAGCACTCTCCAAACAAGTGGAAGCAGAGATAAACAGATGGGAATATATTAAGTTGAGAAGCTTCTGCACCTCAACAGAAATAGGACACAAAAAACAGTCACAGATTGGGAGAAACTATTTGCCCACTACCCATCAGATAAGGGGCTAATATCTAAAATATACAAGGTACTGACACAACTTAACAAGAAAAAAATTTCTAACCCCATCAAAAAGTGGTAAGAAGAAATGAACTGACACTTCCTCAAAGAAGAAATACAAAAATAACCAAAAGGCACATGAAAAAATGCCCCACATCACTAATCATCAGGGAGATGCACATCAAAACAACAATGAGGTACCAAATCACACCACAGAGACTGGCACACATTACAAAGAACAAGAACAATCAGTACTGGTAAGGATGTGGAGGGAAAGGAACTTTTATTCACTGCTGGTGGGAATGCTGTCTAGTTCAGTCCTTATGGGAAACAATATGGGGATTCCTCAAAAAACTAGAAATCAAGCTACCATATGATCCAGCTATACCACTCCTAGGGATGTATCCTAGAAGCACAAAAATGCAATATAAAAATGACTTTCTCACACCAATATACATTGCAGCACTATTTACATTAGCCATAATCTGGAAACAACCAAGATGCCCTTCAACAGATAAATGGCTAAAGAAACTGTGGTACATATACACAATGGAATATCATGCAGCCATCAGGAGAGATGAAGTCATGAAATTTTCTTATATATGGTTGCACATGGAAACTATTATGCTGAGTGAAATAAGTCAGAGGGAGAGAAAGACACACAGAATAGTCTCACTCATCTGTGGGCCTTAAGAAAAATTAAAGAGGGCCCGGAGAGATAGCACAGCGGTGTTTGCCTTGTAAGCAGCCAATTCAGGATCTAAGGTGGTTGGTTTGAATCCCGGTGTCCCATATGGTCCCCCGTGCCTGCCAGGAGCTTTTTCTAAGCAGATAGCCAGGAGTGACTCCAGAGCGCTGCCAGGTATGACCCAAAACCCAAAAAAACAAAAAAAACAAAACAAAACAAAAAGAAAAATTAAAGACATTATTGTAATAATGCCCAGAGACAATAGAGATGAGGGCTAGAAGGACCAGCTCACAATTTGAAGCTCATCACAAAGAGTGGTGAATACAGTTAGAGAAATAACTACACTAACAACTATCATGACAATGTTAATGAGTGAGAGAAGTAGAATGCTTTTGGGGGGGTTGGGTCACACCCAGCAGTGCTCAGGGATGACTCCTGGCTCTATCCTCAGAAATCACTCCTGGCAGGCTCGGGGCCAAATGGGATGCTGGGATTCAAATCATCGTCCTTCTGCATGCTAGGCAAATGCATTACTTTGATGCTATCTCTATCTCTCCAGCCCAACTACAATCATATTTGTAATCATGGTGCTTAAATATAGATTAAAATAAAATTAATTTTTAATTTAATAAAAATTTTAATTTAGGTTCCTGACTGTGAGACACTGTGAGTGTTGCCTGTGCGTATTTTTCTACTGTCCTGAACCTCTCCGGGGTGGGCCGAAAAGGGCCCAGCAAAATCGCTCTTCCAGAGGATCATTCAGGCTGAGCCAGAACGCCAAAGAACTGAGTCCAAACGTGAAAACCAGTTATCAGCAGTATTTTGCAGAAAAACAGGACCCCTGTTTGTGATGTCAGGCTGGGAAAATCTACAACTGCCCAGTGGTTCCCGAACTGTGAGAAACTGAGAAACTTTGAGTGTTGGCTGTGAGTGTTTTTCTACTGTTCTGTCTCCTGAACATCTCGGGAGTGGGCTGGTTCACTTTGCCACCATGAGCTCTTTCTAATGAAAGACTGCCACTGCAACAAGAAGAAAAAAAAATCACACTAGGAACTGTGCTGGATCTCTGAAACCCAGCATTTCTCCGGACTGTCTTCTCTGATCCTGTGTGAGGCTTCATCCACAAAGGTCTCCCCTTCCTTGGAGGTGAGTCGACTCACCCAGAAAGAGTGGAGCCAGAGGAGTGTGGCCGCACACATCATTTAGCCAATAAATACCACTGCAACAAGTAGAACAACCCACAGTGCAAGTATGACAATGGGGAAACAACGCAGGCAAGCATTAGGCATAGAGAATGAATATGGTAACTTTGATGATCCGAAAGGACCAACCAACTAGTCAGTCTCTCAGATAAGGAGTTTAGAGAAGAAATATGGAAGATGCTCACAGAACTCAAAGAAACCATGAATTGAGTTGAACAGAACACTAATAAGAACCAAGAAAATATGAAAACAGAAATCAGAAAACTCCAAACTGAAATAACAGGTCTGAAAAACTCAGTAAACAAATTTAATGATAAAAGGATAAGCTCTCCAAGAGGGTAAGAGAAGCTGAGGATAGAATTAGTGCTCTGGGGGCCCGGGAGATAGCATGGAGGTAAGGCGTTTGCCTTTCA